>JBAMBD010000261.1:5000-224421 GCA_037043625.1 Drosophila melanocephala
ATGGTGCCTATTCTATTGCACACAGAGGGCATTCAATGGGAGCTTTAAGCTTTCTCTCTCGGCCACAACGCTTTCATCCCCCAAACAGCAATGCACAATTATTGGGCTCTCAGCACCCCAACAAAACAAATTGACTCCCCCCCAACAGAAAAAAAAACCTATATTGACAGCTGGCAAGCAATTATGCTTTCATTCGCCATATTGATTTATTTACCAGCTTTTGTGCAGGGATGCTAATTTTAAGGCGCCATCTGGTAACAAAACCAAGAAGCTAACGCATACGCATACAGCTCATTTGTATGGCGGGATTTGCAAAATGTGTAGGATTACACATAAATATATATGATTACATATTATTATCAACTCGAGGATTATTTAACCAATTTGGAAATAAATGCTCATTTCAATACTTTCTATTTTTTTACTAACGCTGTTTTTGTATTAACAAAAACATATGTTTGTTTCGATTATAAAAAAAACATTAATGTTTTAAACAAAAAAAAACTCGAAAATAAAAGTATTTTCGAAAATAGTTTTTAGTTGAAGAACAAAGATATTTTCGAATAAAATCAAGGCACACAGATATGCCGATTTCCGATTTTTGGATTTACCTCAAATTCTTTCCTATGTACATATGTTTGCATATTTGGTATATTAATACTTACATAATATCACCCAACTTCAGACGGATTTGAGGTGGCGCAACATTTTCAATTTGCCCACTAACTGTGGCGGTGGCAACGGCGGCAGCGGTTTGTCTGCGCTTATTGAACGCCTGAGGATTAGGTGGTGCACCACATCTGGTGACGCCATCTCCAATGATGGCAATGTTGTCATCCAAACTAAAGATATTCGCATTTGTTAAGCGTGCCATCGGTGATGAGCCTCTTCTGCGTCGAGCTCCCACTCCACCCAGCATCCTGACGATACAAAACACCAATAAATAAAATCAAAAGAAATCACAACCAAAAAAACAAATTGAAAACTTTTTGAGTTACAGTTGCAGATCAATTTCTGGGTATCAATACCGAAAGGTATTCGAGTATTTAACGAGCAAAACAATCTTAATTTGAAAATGTATATATAAGTTAGCCATATCCATACGTGAAAAAACCATGCACAGCGACGGGAGATTAACGATCTGGAGCCAATTTGCAAAACATAGCCAACAAAAACAAAAATAAAAAAAAAACTTAAAATCCGAGACGCGACTGGGATGCACTCGCTGACACCGTTTGGCCAGAACTGATATCTATGTATGTGGCTCAGGCATTGGAAACTAATTCAGCTGTTGTTTCTTTCACCTGGAACCAGATGATAGACAGACAGACATATACCCCACACATAGCAACCCACAACACAAGTACGCTCAAGCTGATTATGATGATGACAACGATAGCAGCAGGCGATGACGTGCTCGATAGCAGCCAGCATATGCGCATTGGGTACACGTCGCAGTTAGTTTCGCCGTTCGCCCATACTACATACATGCTTACATACATACATAGCATTAGCTATTAGCAGGCGTCACAATATCTCCGTGCACACACACACACACACACACACACACACACAACTTGCATAGGTCGGTATTAAGCGGCTTTGCTCGTGCCAAGTTGAGTATCTTTAAATTTCTACCCATCATCTTTCGCCAACACGTATCAATTAATTTATTATTCAATAAAGAGCTCCGCAGAAATGAGTTTCTAGTTGACCTGATGAGTTCCCAAGTGGGAACGTTCCAGTCGGCCTACCAAATTAATACCAGCTGATAAGTGTTGGGTGCGCGTAGCCAAGATATGTTATCTTAACAATCCTTGAAGGAGGTTTCTAGTAATCAACCTACCAGCTTTAGTTAATTTTTCCTCTTAAATCGCTGTATACATTTTTTTTCTCAAAAACTGAACTTTCGTGTATAATCTTTGATTTGGAAAAAAAAACAGGTCTTAAACCTTTTTGTAGGTGGATCGCTTGTCACCAATATTTATGAATGTGTAAATAATACGTAATAATAACAATATTTTATTATGTTTGCATGTAATACAAATATGCATATGTAAATATCAAATGTATTAAACTACATTATGTACTAATGAAATTTTTATTTATTTTTTTGTTTTGTTTCGTTTCTTTTAATTCACCTATTTACAATTGATTATACTGAATTATAGTCAGTGTGGGGACTTTGAGGTGGGTCTAATCCATGTCGTCCTCCTCGCCATAGTCCCACATATCAGTGTTTGCATCATCTTCCAGACCGAATAAACGCTCCAGATCCTGTTCAGGATCGGCATTGACAGTGTCAGCGTCAAGAAGATCCAGTTCCTCGGGACAGGCACTACAGCGACTCTCGTTAATGCCATAATTGAGACATTGAGCACCCACACACTCGCAGCAGCCATCGTGGAACCAGCGATAGCTATTGGCACCCATGCTCTCGCACTGCTGCCTGCACTTGTTGGATCGGATGCAGGAGTTCACATAGATCACCGTACAGTTGACACTCTCGCTCGCCGTGTGCCTAGTCAACAGGAGCTGGTTGGATTCACCTTCCAGTCGCTGCTTGAAGCCGGGACGCATTGGTATCCGAATGGTGGACCATTGGTCGTCGTCCTCAGCCGTGAGGGTGTCAAACAATTCAGGCACACCCTCAACATCACCTATCTCCGAGCGTGGTGTCAGCGAAGTTAGCGCATCCTTGTGCTTGGGGCACATGTCCAAGCAGCCGCAGCACTCAGTGTACAATTCGCCCAGACAATTCAGGCAATCCTTGCAACAGTGGCAATCGTTCAGCTTACACTGGCAGCTCTGGGTGAGCAGACACTTGGACACTACCGAACCGCAGACCATCTCATTGCAGCCATCATCGTTGGTGGCCACCAGTCCCAGGCTCAATAGTAACAATAATAAAACCATCTTCAGCATTCTCGGCCAAGTCTCAACCAACAATGAGGTAATATACAATATTGCAACTCCCCTTTATATCCATTTACATATGAGAGCAGGCGAGCAACACCTGACCAACAACAGGTAAAAACGAAAGCCACAACAAAACCCACAGGATTAGCTACTTTAGGTAGCGTACGAGTCCGCCACAGACACAGGCTCGGTCTGTCATAAAAGCAATTTAAAAGATGTTAAGCCAAAGTTAATTTTTAGGTAAAAACCCGCAAATACAAACTGCAATAAAATTAGCTTATGTATGAGCTACGCACACTGAGAAAAGCAAATGGCCTATAAAGAAATTTAACACAAATTTACGTAAATTATTCTAAGTTCCAGAAATTGCGGAACAAATATTTTAAAAGTCAAGATGAACTTCTAATTATAAGAAAATATTTTCTAATTTGAAGAAAATAAAGAAAAGTACACAAAATTAAATTATATATTTTTAAAATTAAAGCTGAATTCGACTTTGTCTAATTTGAGGAAAATATATTCTTATTAATGGAAATTTACATTAAGCTTAAAAATATTTTTGGTTAATTAAGTATTTTCTTATATTTTCTTAATTTTACCATTATAGATGCGATTATAATTTTGTCAATGAAATGTGTAACGCGTTGAAGGAGACATCCCCGATCCCATAAAGTATATATATATTCTCGATCAGCATCACTAGCTGAGTCGATCCATCTGTCCGTCTGTTCCATATGTCTAAATATTTACTTCTTATATACGCAGAACACTCTCAGTTTGAAAGCTATCTTGTTGAATCTTAACATGTATATATATCGGATCGGGCGACTATTTATAGAGTTGTCATAGGAATAATATTTTTTCTCATCTTAACAAATTTATTTTTCTCCTGAAAGAAGAGTTTTAAGTTATGCGATCGAGGATTGGCCTAATCAAATAAAATGGATGAACTCTTTCTGATACAATTTCACTACACAAATGCTAAACATTCAGTTCATTTAAATAGAATTAGTTTAAAACATACAAAACCATAAAATTATTAACCAATTAACTCCGGTCTACAAGGGTCTGCAGTCCTCGAAGTGCCTTAGATAGCCGTTCATAGATGTTTTTAAATAGTTTTCCGAATCATAGACGGACTCAAGGGTACTCAGCTTTACATGTGTGTAAATCCCGCGAGTTTGAACATGGGTTCGATTGGAGTAGCACAGTTATCACAAGAGCTGGTATTTATTTGACAGAACTCACTAACTAGATAATAAATGCCATAATCCAATCAATAAACTTTGCCACATCTGCATAAATGATATATTGACTAGCAGCAGAGACGCCACTTGGCGATCCTTCAGCCGCCGCCGCGGGTAAAGCGGCCGAAACTGTACCGCGCAGCATCCAACGATTGTTCTTACGTATAATCAGACCCGCACCGGATATGCCCGTATAGATGCTAGTCCGGCGCAAACTGGCCGTCTTCGCATCGACCACAATTCCCGCGCAGAATGTGCGATTCGAGGAGAGGCTGCGAAAGTGTGGATTCGCCGTGAAGCACACTTCGTTGGAAACAATCGGCGCATTGACCACAATGGGTATGCTGGATTCAGTAGCAGCTGAAGCACCAGCCCACGAGAAACCCCTTGATGGTGATTTATGCGTTGCATTCGGTCTATCGAAACTCCAGCCAATGACAATGCCATGCTCGCCCACGACATACTCCGACTTGCTGGAGCCCGACCACAAGCAAACGGGCAGTATGAATGAGTTGAAGCTGGCCAAGAGTTGGGAAACGTTTCAAAATTAAACTGAGATACGCGAGATACATGTCCGTATGCGTGTATATATGTATGTAGTACTTACCGGACTTCATCTTTGAGTATGATGACAGCAATGTCCGCATCGTAGTTGCTCAACTGTTGGTTGTAATCGGAGTGTATGTAGATGCCATCGACTGGCGCCGCCAAGGAGCCCTCCTCATTCCAGTTCTTTAGATTGTGCCTGCCCAAGAAGACGAGCACCTCGTTTGCCGTGTAGCGTTGATTGAACATTTGGAAGCAGTGCGCCGAACTGATGACGACACGGGCAGAGACCAAAGTGCCGCCACACTGAAAATCCAACGATGTCTGATTGTTGACGTAAATCGCTGCCAGCCAGGGCCAGGCACCCCTCGTTATCGATGGCAGGATATTGGCCATCGTTGCATTCTGCCCATCCACCAAAATTATTGAGTCGGCCTTGTCCTCGTCTACTAATTCATCGTCATCGTCTGACTCACTCTCCACCTCGAGCTCATCGCCATCGCTGTCGTATTCACCCAGCGAAACAAAAGTGGGCGGCGGGTGGGGATCTTGATCGGCATTGAGACGAAACCCATCATGGGTCGCAGCACTAGCAGGGGCGGGGCTGGTTGATATGATTATTGTACGTTGCCTGCGTTGAGGCAATCGAAAGTCAACACTTTTATCGATCTTGCCACAGATTTCACCGGGCGAATAGAACGGTTTTCTGCAATGGTATCAAAACTTACTTACAAAAATAAAATAAACATAATCAAAAAAAAAACATGCCCATCAAAGAGAGTTTAACACCGATCGGATGAAAAATGAAAACGACATTAAACCTTCGGCATCACATATGCGCCAGATAAAGTGATAAAGATGCTGGGTAGGAAACTACTAAAAATGCTCGATCTTAGCACAAGCAATTTGTCATATATAGTATTGTAGTGAGTACCGACCACATTCCAGATGCATACTTCTTGAACTGGATGTGCGGCAGAGGCTTCGAGCCTGGCAACTCCTTACCAACTGCCATCCCGAAACTGCCACCGTCTGGATGAGCCAACAGACCCGATGTTTTCTTATCTGGTATAAAAGTCAATTTTCGTGTATGCTCCAACTGAATTTGTGTCATGAAAATGCTGTGATCTGCAAAAATAGACACATACTTTAGGCACTCCTCTCACATTTGTGACCAGTTCCACATACCGCCAGATCCAAAACAAATCACATTATTGTTTGCCGAAATGAGCACCAATTTGGGAGGAAAGTGATTTTTTGGAAATCGAATTTTGTAGAGCACTGGTGCATTGTTCGTAAATTGTCCACGTGTCAGCAACTCGATTTCGCCAAGATAGTTCTGTAAGGTAAATCATACACATATATGTCGATGTATGTATGAATATGTGAATATATGTATGTGTGTGTGTGTGTGTATGTGTGTATGTATAATCACCCACCGTCGTTGGTTTGCCTCGCATGGAGAGCGTAACGCGTATTTGTAGAGCTTGTACAGCTGGATTTCGTACGGCAATTAGACCAAACCATTCGCTACCATCGAATCTGTATTGAAAGATCTTTGGACACGGACTGACTGGCATGCCTTGGGCAATGGCCTTGGTCAATTGCTCAAAGCATATAAGTAAAATTGTTGTGAAATGCACTTTCATCATCACTTTTTGCATGTAATTTTCGGTCTCTTTTGTTTTTTGTTTTTGCCTAAACATATCTACATGAGCGCGTGTGTGTGTGTGTGTGTGTGTGAGTGTGTGTGTGTGTGTGTGTGTGTGTGCGTACATTGTATGTGTGTGTGTACATTGTCTGTCGATGTAATCGCGTTTTGTTCTTTGTTTACGTTTTATCATCGATCATCGCAGTGGTTTAATGCTATCAAGATTTCTTTGATATTGACGATACCTTTTAGAAAACAAGAAAAAAAGAGAAAGGAAAACAAAAAAGTGGAAACAGTAAAACAGTAAAAAATAGACAAACTATATGTGTATTATAAATAATTTGTATACAAGTAAATGGACGGGGTGTTAGTGATAGCAGACCGTCATACACAGACTATCGGTTGACACAACACTATTAGTAAAAACATATCCCATTTAACACTCCGATTTTTATTTAAATTTTATTTAAATCGTTTAGCAGCAAAGCGGCAGGAGGAGTCTTTAGGCTAGAAACTCACCCACCTTTACAAATGAGAATAAGGTAAGGTATTGATCGAGTCATTGATTATTTTAAGTTAAAATTGTAATTATACTTTTCTTATTACTATTTTCTGCAGACTGAAAAGTCGCGACTTTTAGCTATATAATTATTATATAAGCGTTTAATATTTATTTTGGTATATAGTGCAATTCAATAGGGTCTTGGTCAGTGGCACTACGCATAGATAGCAGTAGCAGGTGCAATTGCAGTTGCAGTAACAGTTACAGTTGAAGTGCATACCGATTGGGGCAGATGATCAGCTAGTTAGCAAAAACAGCTGTTATCAGTGACACAGATTATAAATGATTTTCAAATGTATTGATTTAATTAATTTAATTTAATTTAACAATTTATCATACGATATTTTACTGACTTTATTGTTGTTATTCACTTGGGAATTTCGTTATAAGAGTTGGGTACGCATATGTAAATATATACAAACAGTTCGGTTAGGTGCCTCAAACTATTCAGCTGGTGCTGATTCGGTTGGCGCTTCTGGGGCAGCTGCCTGTTCAGGAGCAGGAGCAGTCTCCGCTTTGGGTGGTTCCGGTGCCGTCGTTGTGCCTTGGACAGGTGGTACGGTTCCATCTGTTGTTGCAACAGCTGGATCTGTGGATGCTGCAGGAGCTTCACCGTGCAGCGTTTCACCTGGTTGGGGCGGCTCGACTTCGGTACTTTCTGCAACTGTGACTGCGCTTTCCGGGGCACCTGTGAGAGCTGTGGCAGACACAATGCTTGGAAGCTGCTCTTCGACAACTTCTGGTTGCACTTCAACTGCTTTCTTCTGAAGAAGGTTGAGTTAGTAACACAATTGACTTGAAATTCAAAACAAACAGATTACTCTACCTTCGTTGACCTCTTCTGTACATCGGGCGGGACAGCTTCATCGGTCTTATAATCTTCTGGGAAGAATTTGAGTGCTTCCAAGCGTCCGGAGTTGACATTGCTACTGCAGTAGGTCGGTTCAAATTGCACCAGAGCTAGCATCGTATTAGATTGAACCTTGTTAACTTTGAGCACGAATCGATCGGTTCTAGATTCGAGAGAAATTTGTTAGTTAAGTTTTTTTGTTTTCGTTTTTGTTTTTGTTTTTGTTTTTGTTTTCCAATGTGTTGAACGTACCTTGAAGGGGCCGTCACGCCGTCATATTTATAAATCGAGTTCGTTATGAGTTTGGCCTCGCCCGGAATGTCGCTGGTGAAGAATCCATATTGAGGTATATCTTCTCTGGATGCCTCCACAATTTCCATCACATCATCGCGTTTGGATGCCTCGAATGCCATTATGATATGTGGTGGCTCCGGTGCCGGATCTGGTGGTAAAAATCCGACTGTTTGGCTACGGAAGAATACATAGACCATGGTCGCATGGGTGCGTCGATTGTTGGCAACCCATATTGGTGGAATCTTGACACGCTTTGTGCGAGTTATGGGCTTTGGTGGCGCTACTTCTTCCTCTTCCTCAACCTCCTCTTCGCTGACGTGATCATCATCGTCGAGACCCAGATTTATATCGAATGCCAGGCCAGGGAATGATGGCCGTGCTACGACATGTACTTCCTCCTCTTCTTCAATCGCTTCTTCCTCCCCATCTTCGTCCGCTCCGTAATGATCCTTGGTGCCACGACCCTCGTCATGCAATCGCGTAGTAGACTTTGCCCTTTCGGCCTTTGCTTTGGCCTCTTCTTCGGAGCTCAGTTCCTCCACCCATACCTCACCCTCTGCAAAAGCAATATGAATACAAATAAACGGTCGGGGTTAGTCTATTCAAAAATGTCAAATGCCCACCTTGAACCTCAACCTCGAATTTAACCTTCAGCGGCGAGATAATTGGTGGCAGTGGATGCGGTCCACTGAATTCCTCATCGGGTGGAGCAACTCGCTCCTTGGTTAGCTCATGCGCGTAAGTGGCCAGCACATGCGGTATGGGACCAGAGGAAGGATCTATTTTCCAGAAACACACGAGCAGCTCCTTGCCATCGAGTACATCGATAACATCTGCAGATAGTGGATTCTTGCAGGCATAGTTAACAACTTCGAAGTCAGCTGCTGACACTTCGAGATATCTGCGATCTTTGCATTGCATTTTAAGATGATCGGCGGGCTCTGAGAGCTTCTTGAACATGTCACGCGAGACTTGTGGCCCAAATATCGTAACACCAACATCCGGCAAGTTTTCCATTATCAAATCCGTACAATGATTCAGATAATCAATTCTCTTCTTGTATTTCTTTTCGGTCTCAATGCGCTCAGCCTTTTCGATTGCTTCGTTTTTAATCCGCAGCGCCTCTTTCTCAACCGGTTGCAGATCTGCAATATTGTACATTGTTCGCCATGCATTTTGGGACATCAATTCCAGCTCTTTGACTATTAGGTTTGCCAATTTTGGAGCATCTGCGCCATAGAAAATGTTAACGGCTTGCCCTTTCTAAAGTGAAAGTGTGTGAGAAACACAGAGAGAGAGAGACAGAGAGAGAGAGAGGGAGAGAGAGGGGGAAAGAGCATAAGGAAAACTTACAGTAGCAAATAACCAGGTGGGTTCACTTTTTTTATTAAAGCGCTTGAGAGCCGTTATGTTATCTGATTGACACTGGGATAAATGCAAGAAATTAATAAGTATCGGTTGGATTATAGAAAGACTGCATACAATTGCCAATTGTAGATTATCGCCCCCCACTTCGAGTTTGACGCGACGCAATGTGCCAACCATTCCCAGACATGGGCCACACCATTCCGAGTACACTTCCAAGACTGCAAATGAAGTGATGAAAGTGAAAGGGAAAGATGAAGAAATCGTTTAAGATATATTACCAAGCAGTCCCGGGCGAGCCAAGAATTTTTCCAAGTCCTCGTCCGTCTTGATTTCAGCTTGCAACTGTTGAGCTCCTGCTCTCCTTGCCATTGTGTCTGCTTAATTTATATGCAATCGCACACATATGCAATTTAAAATCCAAAAATTTGATCAAATTTAGCTTAATGCATGTTCCAAATTTATTTGTAAACTGATGTTTTTTGTTGGTGTTTTTTTTTTATACAACCAGGCTGAAGTTTGTCAAGGAAGTATTGATCAAACAATGTGTGCGTGTTTGTAGATGTTTGTAGATGCCTAGGTGCATGCATTCATGAATAGATACACTTAGTTTATCTGAATCATAATAAATTAGTTAACCACATATTTATTTAAGTAAAACATAATTTTCATTTTTAACTTAAGTATTAACGAGTACTTACACATTGCATAACAAAATTGTACATTCTGATTATACATACATATTTTATATAATACATAATAATTTAAAAAAAATATATATTATATATATAAGGAAACATGGAACGGAAATCGTGCTCTAATTTGCTTATGATTTTTGTTTTGTTTTTTTTTTTTGTTTTTGTTTTGTTTTTTAAGTTGCCGCTTGACTTATTTTCCATGTTGTATATATTTATAAATTTAAAAAGAGTTGCTCAAGAAATCAGTACGTGTAAAATGCCTATTTAAGTATGTATGTATGTATGTATGTATGTACAATGAACATACAAACATTAATGTTTAACATGAACATTAGGCGATTAATTGTCGTTGGAGACTACGAATATAATTCACGTCCTCTCTAAAATTACTATATACAATTTATAAACACAAGTTAACATTAATGATACCATGATGCATTTATGAATGCACATATTCAAGTACTACATACGCATGTATGTATGTATGTATGTATGTATGCATGCATGTATGTATGGTTATTTTCATCGCACTGAGATGCCATTGATTGTGATCACATTACTGGGCACTGGCTCCGGCTCGTAGACTTCATCATTCGTCCGCATCTCGTAGGGTGCATCGTAAAACTGTTCATTTGGTATTTGGTCGTAAATATTTTCTGCAAATTGTACATATTTATTAATATTTAGTCTGTCTCCTTCTCTCTCTCTCTCTCTATCTATCGCTCACACACTCACCCGAGCGACTATTCATTCGTTCGCCGTCCACAGAATTAATGTTGTTGTTATTGTTGTTGTTATTGGTGCTGCTATTGTTATTAGCTCCTCGGCGCGCTGCTCCACCTTGGAATGTGTTGAATGTTGCAGACGGATTGTTGTCCATATGCATTCGATTGTTAGCCTCCAGCGTCGAATACGACATTACGGCGGCATTGCGTTCATCCTTCGTTTCGGCTGCCTGAATGTTCTCAGTGTTCTTCACCGGTCTCGCCTTGTTGCGATACAGGAATATGAGCCCAAAGATGACGAGCAGCGCCACAATAACAGTGGCGCCAATGGCAACGCCAGTACCCAATTCGGAGCTCTCTTGACCCTCAACCGTGGCCAGTTCACATTTCGGCTGCTTGCCACTCCAAGCACCTTCCTCGGTGCATTTACGCAGATACTGGCCAATCCGATTGTAATTTGGTATGCAGTGATATTCCGCCGAGCCACCGTACAGCGTGGAATCGTTGACCACAATGACACGACCATTTTCAATCGCTAGTGGCCGGCCGCAGTCAACAGCTGTTTTTTTAAACGTGATTAATATGAATTAGCAGTGTAGAAAGAGGTGGGTGTTGAGTGTTGTATGTTGTGTGTTGTGTGTACTACTTACGTCTACATGTTGGACTCTTGCCCGCCCATTTGCCATTCTTTTGGCAGACGCGTGTGTCATTGCCAACCAGAATGCGACCCTTGGCACAAGTGAATATTGCGGCAGCACCAACGGCCCGAGTGCCTCCCTCGACAATCAAACTGTCTGTCAAATTGGGCAAATCGCAGACAACCTCAACGCATTTGGGTGCCTCGTGACTCCAGTTGCCGTGCTCTGTGCACAAGCGGCGCGAAACGCCATTCAGCTTGAAATTGGCATGGCATTCGTAAAGGACAGCAGCTCCATAGTATGTGGCATTGGTAGCCAATGTCACCTTGCCATCGGTGATATTTTCTGGCGCTCCACACTCCACATCTTGAAACAAAAGCAGATAAGCATTTGATTATATATAGTTTAATAAAGCGTAGCTCAATATGCGTAACACTTACAGACACACTCCGGTATACTACCGCTCCAGTGGCCATTATCCTCGCAGGTTGCCAGGGCCTCGCCAACCATTTTGTAGCCACGCTCACAACGGTATTTCGCCAGTGCACCAATTCTGCAATGCCAAAGAAACAGTTACTATATATATATATATATATATATATAGACCCCTTCCAACTTACTTGTATGTCTGCGCTGTATTCTGTGTGGATTCGGAGGTGCGTATTAAAGTGCGTCCGTACATCCTGTCGTTGCCAGTGACGGACAAGAAGCTGTGCGCCGCCAACTGCGGTTCGTGACAGCGAATTTCTAAAATGTGCGTGGTTAATAGTTAATAACAAATCTGTTTAAATATTGCTAATGTTCAATCGGTGTCGCACCTTCACATTTGGGCAAGGCATCGCTCCAGGTGCCCGCTTCCAGGCACTTGCGTTTGACCACGCCGCTCAGCTTGTGGGATTGGGTGCAGCTGAAGACCACCTCGGAGCCGACGTATGTTGTGTTTGTCACATATTTGATGCTGCCATACGGTATGGGCAATATGGTTCCACAGTCGACATCTGTACGATAATATATGGATTTGATTAAGTGGATGCTTGCCAATATATATGTCACAGCTAATTACATTCACAGTAGGGCGCATCGGAGCTCCAGTCGCCAGTGTCCAAGCATTCCAGCACTGTGTTACCGTGCATTATGTGTCCCGGATCACAGTTGTATTGTATTTTCGAGTGCACATTATAATCATAGCCAATGACAAAGGAGCCAGCGGGCACTTGGGGCGTTTCGCATGTAACCAGCTCACAGACGGGCGCCTCTCCGGACCACTTGCCATCCTTTGTACAATAGAGCTCGGACGGCCCGTCCAACCAGTGGTCCTCGTCGCATTCATATTTAACAACAGAATCGACAGTCGTCGTGCCATTCAATAGTATGGATATACCCCGATCTGGTCGAGCGGGTGCACCGCAATCGACAAATCGGCACGATGGCGTCTTGCTCGACCATTCACCGCCCAGTCCACACGAAATGACCTGGAATCATGCGCAACGATTGTGATTGATGATGGATAACTGAGTGGTTTATTGAGTAGTTCACTTACCGCCTCACCCACGAGCACATAGCCAGGATCACACACGTACACGGCTGTCGATCCGGCACGCTTGTCCGTGAACCGCACATTGCCGCCGGTTATGCGCTGTGGATCTGGACACCAGTCAACCAAACATTCGGGCTGCTTGCCATTCCAGCCATCCTGCATGCACGTACGATTCTCATTGCCAATTAGTGTGTAATTCTCATGGCAGCTGTAGGTGGCCACGACGCCATAGCTGGTGCGCTCCTCGGACAGATGTATCGAACCAAATTTCAATTCCGGCAATGGTCCACAGTCCACATCTTTGAATAAAGCAAACTTTTCAAACTGATCCCGAACAAATATGCTTCGCTAGCTACTCACATTTACAGCTTGGCGCTGATCCGCTCCAGACGCCATCCGTTCGGCACTCACGCTCCGCGTGGCCCAGCAGCGTGTGTCCCTTTGGGCAATCATATTGAATTTTCTCGCCCAATGTGAACACCTTGCCCAGCACAGTTGTGTTTTGCTGCGCATCCGGTGAGCCGCAGGACAAAGGCGCTAAACAGAAAAGACAAAAAAACAACGAGAGAGAGAGAGAGCGAGATATGTAGAGTGGGTGAGAGAGAGAGAGAGACGGCTATACATACAGTGTTGGCATATGAAATGTAGATAGTCCAGATTGCAGCCAACATCATTCCAGAGCCAATTGCGTCCACCATCGAAGACGACGCAATTCTGCTCGCCATTGTAGTTATTCGGCTGATCTTTACCCCAGGTGGGCTTCTGCACAACTTCACCTGGAGTTAACAATCAGTGTTGACATCAATATGTGAATGTTTTTGGATTTTTGTGTAATATCGTACCATTTACCCACTTCCAAGTGCGGGATGTAATGCCGGGCTCTTTTTGTGCGCCAATCCAAACTAATTGCGGCTTCAATTCCGTCTTCCGACGTTCCAATTCCGATAGAATATATTGGCTAGTGGCGCCCCGAAACTCGTGCACCAGGTTGCCACCTGTCGCAAAAAAAAAGCAAACAAAAACAAACAGCAACAACAAAAGAAATAAGTAAACACTGTTCATATATCGATTGCACATTTATCGATAGTTGCAATCGCACTTGCCTGTCTGCTTGCAAATGGCCTGAGCTTTTTCAAAGCTTTCACCTTTCGTTGTATGAAAATCGTAGCATGTTTTGGAGAATGTCGTTACTATCGTATCCACACCGATTTTGGGACTGAGGCAGCGATCCACGGAGAACTCATCGTTGGTGAATGTCTCCACCTCGCATAGGCTGAGACTGCCCTCGACGCCAACCAGCTGAATGGCCACATATTGGCCAACGAGCGGACGCGCACAGGTGAAAGTCTTCACGATGCCCTCGTCGAGGGTGCCCGGATACCAGGCACAGAGCGGATTGCGCTGCAGATCCGCACTGCTGTTGCCCACACGTATTTCCAGATCCTGCAGCGGCTGATGTCCGCAACATCCCCGCGTCGTTATACGCACCACATGGACTGCCTGCGGTGTCAAGAGATCCACACGCCACCATGGCGATGGCTCCTTTTGTGTCTCCGAGCACTCTTGTCCATCGGGATTCTGTGTGTGAAACACCGTTTTTTGTTTTTCTTTTTGGATTCACTCTTCTCCACAGATATTTGTCATTCAGCTTACCTTATTGCCCGGCTTGCCATCATTCGCATAACTAGCTGGACCACTGCGCGTATAGGAGCTCTGATTGACCGGTTTGCGGTAGGCGACATTGACGCCACAAAAGGGCAGATCCCGCTCCCAGCCCGCGCTCGCATCACACTTAATCTTTGGCGAGCCAAACAGCTCGTACCCAGCATCACATGTATAATGTGCGTCAGATATGCCCGTCGCCTCTCCCGAAACTGTGCGCACTTTGGCATTCAGAGGCACTGCGGGCGGACCACAAACTACAAGTAAAGAAATCAATACGATTTCAGTATTATTATAATTTGTATTATTATCATTATTCAAATATGGCTGAATCGGATCAGTTTATCGTACAGCTGCCTTTCTCTTTAAGACTAGCAAATTTCACAAACCAAACCAAACCAATCTCACCAGATACGAGTCTTTGATAACCAACTTGCAACTACTCAAATACACTTATATATTTGTAAAAAATATATATATGTTCTCATATATATATATATATATATATATGTATTCATACTAACGTGCTCCAATTTACGAACAGATTTTCAAAATTATTGCCAAAAATAAGATATGAGTGGACTCCGGTCAGCAAAGGTCTATGTATATGTAATCCTCGGTTTGCCTACAATTACTGGTATTTCTTGTTATTGCTTAAGCTTGTTCTTAATTGCAATATCACGGCCAGACTTTGCCATTTGTATATATGTACACACATACTTTTACAGTCAAACAGTTTTATACATATTTGAAGTAATACATTTATCAGGCGTGTTCCAATTTGCGAAAATGGAAAAGCTTACCGCAAATTGGAGCACGGCTTTATATAGTATAATAAATTCCCAACATGAAGATATTTTTGTGATTTCTCTTCACATTTTATATTAACCCATTTCTGGGCACTGCTAGACAACAGTTCAAGTGCCGATTTTATCATAATTTTGTTCAGTGTAAACAAGTGCCTTGCTGGGAAAGCATCGTGATCATCTTGATATTGATGAGTCATCCGCGAAAGTGGCACATCAACTAATCTCACTGAAATGCCCGATGTGCAAAGAAAACCGACAGGAATATGCATAATTGAACATTAGTTTTTAAAAGATTAGATTGTAGTGGATAACGTGTGACGGGCATTTGAGGAATTCATTAGAATTCATAAGACAATATATGAATATGCCCTCTAATTATGATTATTTAAACGGTAATTGGTGGTTCCCTATTTTGAAATAAATGAACTGTTCATAAAATGTACATCTAAAGTTAAAAACCATTTACAAGCATTAAGAACTCTAATTTACTCCAATTAATTGAAGGCCAATAATTATTGAAACAGCTTATACACTTTGGTTCACGGCAACGGACTCGAGGCTCTCAGGCTTTATAACGGCACAAATGATTTGAATATTGGTTCAATACACACTCCATGTTATCTAGAAACAGTAATTAAGATCATTTTTAAATATAGTAAAACATACAAACATAGAAAATGGTATATTAGTTTAGGTGTGCACTGAACACATTAAAAACCTGAACTCATTCAAAATGGGTAAGCATCATTATTTTCCAAGATCGGCTAAGTAATGTAGATTTTGCGTACCAAAGCGTATTTTAATATAGAGCAAATTAATATCAGCAAGCCCACTTTAAAAGCTGGGATTCAAGGTATCTTCTCGTCAAGCAGTCGCGACTGGAGTATTTGTTGTTTTTAGTGTTGTTTGTTTCTTTGTTTGTTTTTTTTTTTACCATTATTTTCCGTGCATGTAATACTTTAATTGGGTTGGTTGCGTTCATACATACGTACATCTATACATAATGTGTACCACTAATATATTTGTGTGTGTATGTATGCAAGTGCAAACATGCAAACGGGGGCTTAACCAACTGAATAAAAGGGTTTAGTTGAGAAAGCTTGAATGTCATGTGCCATGCTGCTTGTAAAATAACAAAGTACAATTGTACGTAAATAAATATGCACACGTATATATGTGGCATACATACATACATACATACATACACACACATACATACATACACACACATACATACATACACACACATACATACATACATACATTTGGTAAACAAAGCAGTCGAGGTTCAAGTTTCTTAAATAAGAATCCTACGAAATACACGCCATTTAAAAGAAACCTGTTAAGGTGTCGCGGGAATTGAGAATGCCTTCTACAACAACAAAAACACACTTGTTTTTAGTATATATACTATACTATATACACACACTAATACTATAACCAAGTATGTGTGTTGTGGGTGTGGTTGTGCTTGTTATTTCTTCTTGATTGCCCTTTGTTTGTCAGCGGCAAAGGAACACGGCCTCTAACCCCACATTTGCATATAATGTATTTAGTTGGGTTCTAGGTGATTTTATTTTATATTTTTTCCCACTGGCAATAATTTGTAAACGAACAATTTGACTTCAGACTTTTTCGAGATTTTTCCCATAATGCATAGATTACAGCCAAACTGGGCATGAACGTAAGTAATATAAGCACAAATATGGATGTTTGTATGCTATATGCCATGCCTGGTTAGACCAACAAAGATTCTTATTCAGATTAGTCTCAAAATTGAAGAATAAAACTCTCTCATTATTGTTCAAACCTTTTCACATACACATGGGCATACTAACCTTTATGTATGCTAATAGCATGAAACTGGGCTTAAACGCGTTTAGAAGGCGAACATTTAATGACTCAATTACCTAATATGGATTTTCTCTATATTTCTTTACAAAAACAAAAACAATACTATGGGTGCTTGATGAATAAAAGAGAAAGGCAACTCCGACACAATATATCTATATATATATATATGTAGTATAGTATATATATTTGCACTTTGCACTTGTCTATCCATCCAGTTCCCATGAGAACAATCTTGCTATGCGTATTCACTTTAAGATATAACAAGATTGTTCTCAGGGAACAGTTTAAGATAGTTTAGCTTAATCAGGCATGCTCCCATTTACGGAAAACTTTTCTGTCTTTGTCTTTTGCCAAAAGAGAGATCTATTCTTTCTTTTTATTTAAATGTATATATAATTTATATATTGGTATTGCTGCCTTTATTGCTTTTTTAGCCTATAATCTGACAGAGGGCGGGGCCAAAGTGTGTGCGGAAGTTTTGCATATGTTCCTTGGTGTAGTTTTTTAGTTGGTTTTTTATAGCTGTTCCGAGACATGCGCGAATCGCGATGTTTTGTGACTGTTGCAGCTGTTGTTGATGTCAGGTTTTGTTTCCCTTCTCATTTTTTTCCTTTTTTTTTTTTTTGCAGTTGCAAAGTGTTGCTAGCTTCGATGATGTTATTTATGCCCAAGAGCCGAATAAAAAGCAGTTATTGTTGTTATGAGACTTAAATCGCATTCATCCGGTTTTACCAGTGGTACCTATACTTTTAGACACGTATATATGTATGTATGTGTGTATGTTTGTTTATACTTCAATGGGTGTTTTTGGCTTGTGTGAGAACACACACTTATGTATGTATTGGGAGTGTCTGACTCTGTGTATGGGGGGAATAACTTTGTGTAACTTCGTCAGAAATGCACAGAATGCAAAAATAGGAGTAGCAGAAGAAGTAAATGAAAATGAAGAACTACTCGTATCAGACCTAATTGGGTAACTAGGGCGATCGACCGACCGGGCGGCTAACCTGTGCGATAGAAAGGTGGCTTGAATCTGAATTCCGTTATGACAACATCGGCAACATCAGCCACAAACAGGCGGACAGCAATCGTAAACGACATTTAAAAACATAACACGTAGGTGTGTGTGCAATGTTCAAAGCTCGTAACAGCAGTGAAATGGCTAAAACCCAATCCAATCGGCATTTTGAAACTGGTAAGGAAAGATTGTTGACTGTTTCGATTGTTGTTTTCGATTGACTTTAGCATTTGAGTGGGACACGCAGCTAATTGAAACAGTTCTATTTTTCTTAACTTGTTTTTTTCTTTCTTTCCTTTTTTTTGTTCTGCTTTTGCACGCTTGTTCGATTAACAGTATTTGTTGCCTGGTATACTGTTATACTGTCATACTGTTCAAAATGAAGTGCGTCTTTCGCAATCCATCAATTATTGTATGGGTGTTTTTTTTAGATATTCTTGATCAATTGAAATTATTTTAATTTTGAAGATCATATTACAGCTTTATTTTTGCCATCGACAAGCCGTTGACCAAAAATCATGTTGTATAAGTAGAAAAAAATAAATATTTTATTATGATTATTTATTAAATATCCATAAAACCATAACAAGAAAAACTATTTTTCGTATTCGACTTGTGAACACGATCTGAAGACCATAAATTTTGACGTTTATTTCCAAAGAGTAAACTGAACTTTGCAGTCAGTTGGGATTTACTTGCAACAATCAAAAATGTTTTTATTTTTCTCAGTGATGATTTGCTAACGTATCGTGTATTGAATATATAATTGGATTTTGATCTTAATTTAAATGTGATTGATAGATGAATAGATAGATATGTTGGCAAGGAAGGAACTTACTATGACAATTTCCGGATGCGATTAGCGTCATCATCATCATCGTCAACATCATCATCATTATCGGCATTGTGAACGGAATGTGCGTACTATGTCTCGAAAAGGCCATGGCTCTTAGCCAAACGTTTTCCAGTCGAGGTGCCACCGCGTTGAACAATAACTTGCGGCAAAAGCAAAACATTGTTTGCTTTTTGCTGTTATTAGCTGTTGATTAGGGGGTGGGGGGGGGGGTTATGTTCACAGCTGTACTCGCATCACACCAATGATCAACTTATGCATACACTTGTCTATGATTATTATTATTATAATTATTATTATCTTTTAAATGCATGTATTTATGTAATTTCACACACAGCATAAGTATGTATATATATATATATATGTGTGTGTGTGTGTGTGTGTGTATGTGTGTGTATTCAATTTATATTCACGGGCATGTATATATGTACACACATATATAGCGTGAGCCGATGTCTTACGTTCACTAGATTTTCACTTTGCATTCACATTGAATTTTCACTGTATAATCATGAACGTGTGCATGCACATATATACATATATATATATATATATATATATATATATATATATATAGTGTGCGAATTACTGCATAGAGATAAAAAAATGCATATAATCATACAAAATCACAATAACCGGGCAATGACTTTGAAACGCCAAACTAACTGAGACTCAAAATTCATTTTATGTAAACATGCATTGTTTTGGATGTATGTATTCAAGTAATGTCTCTTCAGCTGTGAACATTATCTACACATGTGCATTAAACTAAAGTTGATTGGTTAGGCAAGTTGAAAAACTGCAACACTCTCAGCTGAGACTGCAACCAGTTTGAAAATAGCCTTCTTAATTGTGATGAAGTTGGTTAGTGACTCGATGCGTTAATTGGTATCAGTTACACTTAAACTGTGATTTCGCAAACAGTGACAGTCACACTGTGACTGGTCGTCGTTAGCCAGGATATTTCTAGTCTAGTTCGAAAACGTATATAGATGTGCAGAGCCAAGTCGGAAAACAAATGTCAACACAGCCAGACAAGTGTTTTGCTGGAGACATATTTCTTGATTGCCGTCTCTAATTGGCCATCATATGAAAGTAAGTGCATTGTGCACTACTAGTTAACTATTTAGTGTCATTGTTTTTCAATTAATACTAATACTAATACATGGCTTGCATGTGCGTATGACATGCATAGTTTCGACCGCTTTCAAGGCTTTGTTTTGTTGTGTGGCCTGCTTAGCTAATTTGGCCTGGGGCACTTTGCTCGCTTGTGTGTGTGTGTGTGTGTGTGTCCACATATCTGCATGCATACATACATACATACATAGTTTAAGCGATCATTGTGTTGGGCGTGCTATGATACATTTCAAAAATGCAAATTATGGCTTGCAAGTTTTCTGAGTGCTGAGCCAAGCCGAGATCCGAGCGGAGCTAAACTGAGCCAAACTGAGCTGACCTGGGCTGAGCTGAGCTGAGAATTGAATTTGGTGGCCGGTTTCTCCAAGCTTGCTGCTGCATATAAGCAACTTTCGTTACAGCCGCGTATCTTTCACTAATTATAATTATCAGTGGCTTGTGGACAGTGAGTGGTGCTTGTGCTGCTTGTTGTTGTTGCTTTGATATTCTGCAGTATCTGTGCCATCGATAGCCACTGGCCAAAACTGAGTCAGAAATCTAACCAAATTGAATTTATTTTAGCTCTTAGCCAGTGTTTTTATTAACTTGATTTACAAAGTGTTAATTGAATCCATATGAGAAAGTACAATACGTTCAAATTGAAGTATTGGGACTGAGCAAACACACACACACACGCACACACACAAGCATTCCAAAAGTTGATCCCGATCTCAGTTATTTCTGTCACACACACACACACACACACACACACAGAGTCTGCAGTACATACATATGTATATATGCATGAGTGTACATATCTATTTATGATTATGTATGCATAAGCCATGTACAAATATGGCCAGAACTATTGATTTCGCTTTCTGGACATTTTCTGTTTTTACCATTCACAATATTGGGAGTGGGTGTCGAAGTTGTTCATACACTCGTGAAACAATGCACAGTAAAAACAAAAACAACAAAACAAAAAACAAAAAACTATATACATATATACATACAATGTTCAAAACAAAAGTGACTTTTTGGAATGGATTGCAAACTTCAAAATTTATGGTTATCTATGAGCGTGAAAATACCAAAACATATATATATACATATATATATATATCTACGAATGTACGTATTCAGATGCAAGAGTATGTGCACATGTATATATATATATATATATACTACATAGATATTATTAACGGTGCTCGTTGTTGCCAAACACACAACACACAATAACGCGATCCGATCCGTACGCCTGACACGTCTGCTTGGAATGAAAGTTGACTTATAACTGGTTTTCAGCTGGCGCTTTACTACTTACAGAAGTTCGCACAGCACTGCGCGTGTGCACCGACGACCGACGACCGACAACCGACAAGCGACAACCGACAAGCGACCAGCATAAGGTTGATTGGTTACTTGGTTCGTTGGCTGCGCTCGGCTCGGCTCGGCTCGGTCGGTCGGTCGGCTGGTCGGCTGGTCGACTGGTCGGCTGGTCGGTTAGCTGTTTGTCATTGTTGTGGCATTGTTGCCGACGTGAAATACAAGCAAGCTGCGCAATCGCACAGCTTTACACAATTTGAGAGAGGGCAGTTCGATAGCATTGTACAATGTGCATTCGAAACGAACATAACAAAATATCGTAACGAATGTCACACGTCTGCTTCTGGCTCAAGAAACATCACAGTCACCTTATGCTATGAAATTCTAGATGAGCGACACATAATTGAAAGTTAGCATAATTAGCACAATTTATGCTATCAGAGTCTGGAAATATAAATATATATGTAAGTTGGTAGCATAGCAAGCATAGTTGTAACTTTTTGGTCCACCTGTGCGCTAAAGCGCCGGCTGCTCTACTCCATTGTGGACAGCGTAAAGTGGCTGTTTTTCATACCCTCATCGAGGGTATTATAATTTTGTAATAATATTTGTACTGCATCGAAGGAGACACTTTCAACTCCATTTGCCCAGCCGAGAAGTTTCAAGTGACTGGTGCTTCTTCTTTGTTTCTGTAGCTTTCATTAATCAACTCAAGTTTTCATTTGCCTAATTTAACTATAATCAGACTACTACATAATAAAGCTATTTGTGCGAATTATGCATATAATCAGCTATTAAACCGCAATGTTCAAGCAACACAATTTGGCCATCTGAGTAGAGTTTATGGAAATTGCGACATGGGTACAGAGTATTTTCCGGTCGGGCTGTCGCAACAAAAGCATTCTTACTTGTTTTTTTTTTAATTCTCTTTATTATTACTGTTGCTGTTTGTATTTTGCTGCTGGCTAGTTCACAGAGCCAGTCTAAATGAGTAAAGAAAAATAAAACCCTACTTAAACTGGAGTACAGTAAAAGCTGTGTTCTGTTTAATTCTATTAATTGGCATGGTCAATAAAGGTAAGCCGTCAACTGTGGCAAATACATACACATGTAAGCATGTACATATATATACATATATACACATATATACACATATATATACACATATATACACATATATACACATATATGTATACGTAAGTCGAATAAAAAGTCTTAAGTATGACCAGTAAGATTACTACTGTGTATACCAATCCTATTTTGGCGTATATTGCAAAAACTTCAGCTTACAGCTAACTCTGAAAATAGTCATACCGTAAAGTTTTAGTTTCCGTTCGAAAATAGCTTTCAAATTCGTAGCGATCGATCTGTCTAAATAACCGCCATCGATAGGAATAGGAATACTTGTTCAGTTCGATCTTCGCATTAATCACTGGTCTTCCGGTCAGAGCAAAGAAATTTACATATTTTTTTCGTTCGGTGTCGCTTTTTACGTGGGAATCGAGAAACTGCTGGTATTTTTCAAAATAAGAACTTTCTCTTTCAAAGAAGCCACAATTCCAATACATAATTCCTTATCATCCGGTGAGCATGCGCTTACATCGGTGAGTGGAAATCGTATGCACAGATGTATATATATATATATATATATATTTATATATATATATATAGTTGACATATTCGTTTTGCAATAGTCGTGGTTCATGCGAAGTCTAGTCATTCGATGGAAAGTGCAATGGGCCGTTACTTGGCTTTTCCATGTTGCAACATTAATATGACGAGTATATGGTATAGCATTAAAAAAAGATATTAAAAAAACCAAGCAGCTCATAATATGTCAGAGTCGGTCGCGTCAGCTCACTATATATGATGAATTCTTGTATGAAACTTTTTGTTTTTTTTTGTTAACCAAGATATTCAAACCCAACTCAGCAGATATGCTAACTATTATGTTTTCCACATTTACGCAAAAAATCATTGAGACAGAACTACTATATCATATAGCTGCCATAGCAATAATCGGCCGAAAGATGAGTTCTTATATAAACAACTATTTTCCTTAACAAGTTATCTTAACGAAAATAAACAGTTATAAGTATTTTTATAATAGTTACATTTGGACCAGAAACTATCAATATCCGACTACTATATAATATATTTTCCATAGAAATACTCGGTCGATAAATGAGTTCTTGTTTATTCAATTATTCTAATCAAACTCATCACTTATAATTATTATCAACTTAATAACACAGTAAAAACTTCTACCATCGGACTGTATCATATACCATTCATTGGAACAATCGGTCTGTTTTTCAAATTTATATAAGGTATTCAAGGTTATGTAATCATTGGCGTGCCCAAGCTGTTCTCTTTTTTTATCTTGGTTTTGGCTCTAGATGAATACTGCATTCAATACTGTAAACACAAATCACAGTCTTGGTTTGAGTTCTCAGATGAGCCTCTCAATCGAAGACTAGGAAATTTTACATACCAATTTAAAATAAAAATAGAACCATAAAAATATTTGCATCTTGTGTGACTAAATGCAGTAGAAAATTATAGCGTTTTGCCTATAACAAATGGGGAAAAAAATACTTTTCATAGAATGGGAATGTTCCTATAACTTTTGCTTTTAGCTCTGATCAGTCTAAAACAAAAGAACAATTTTTTTGTATGCATTTACCAGTTGCTCTGTACAAAATGCACACGAGTTAAAATTCCCAAGATGTTGGTAGAACATTAATCGGCCATATCTGTTTCGATCTCACGCTCTCTCTCGCTCTCTCTCTTTCTCGATTTCTTTCTGGGTTTGTTGGCCATAAAGAGAATGCTGCAGGTATGCATGTACATTGTGTTGCCACGTCTACGTGTGCAACAAGCTGGGCAACCAACTTCGTTAGTCTCTGCTCTGCACACTAATAACTATGCTCAACCCCATTACGGCGGCAAGCAGCCTCTGGCTCAAACTCGAACTGGCTGAGAGCGTGAGTCAACTAATGTGCTCTCCCTCTCTCTCTCTCTCTGTCTCTCTCTCGCACTCTCTCTTTAGACGCTGGCTTGCTCTCGCTGTTGATCTTGCCAAGCGTTGGCAGGTAAGTGAGCGGATTCATTTTCAATTTCGGTTTCTGCGCTTGCCTCTGTCTGTGCCTCTGCCTCTGCCTCTGCCTCTGCATCTGTGTTGTTAGCCAGCTAGCCAGCCAGCCAGCCAGCCAGCCAGTCAGCCATAGAGCGCAAATGGCTCGCTTAAAGCGCTCGATCAAAGAGTGTGTTTTTGTGAGAATTATTTTTAGTTTGTTTTCACCTTTTGGTGCGTACAGTTGCAGTGAACTCGCTTTGCGTCGATTTTCGTTGTTGTTTTTTAATTTTTTACTCGGTTGCTGATTTTATTTATTTTTTTTGTTGTTATTATTTCTGTTCATTCATTTTGACCGCTGTTTGCTTGGCTCTGTTGGAAATGTGCTTGGGCATGTGTATGTAAATTGATGTGTGCCAACGAACATTTTTGGGCAGTTTAATTCAACTTTCGTTTGTTGTCAATTGATTGTTAAATATACACAGACATGCATATTAATTCTTATGGGTATGTTTATAAACTGTCATGTTCTAAATACATTTGCTTGTTTGTTTTCTTTCTATGTAAGCTCGTAAAACACAGAGAGATACATGCATTCAACAAGTAAACAAACACAACAAACATACAACATACAAATAGAAACCTTTAAATAGATCGTTGCAATGTTTTGTAATTGTGGATTCTAATTTGTGTTTCTTGTGCGAGTTCAGCAGATAAAAAAAAAATAAGAACTCCACACAGCATTGAGTGAAAGCATATTCAGCGGCCCATGACGCTTCTCTCTCTCTCCCGCTCTCTCTCCCGCTCTCTCTCTCTCCCGCTCTCTCTCCCGCTCTCTCTCCCGCTCTCTCTCCCGCTCTCACTCCCGCTCTCTTGCTGCCTCTCTTTGTCAGCGTTCTAAGCTAATCATAAAGTAGTTTGAAACTTGTAGATTCAAAGAGACTTGCTTGTATTGACTAAAGCTCGCATTTAAAACTCACCTCATAATAGATTCCAAGGTGTGTGATTGTCTGTGTCTGTGTGCGTGTGTGTGTGTGAGTGTATGAGTAAATAGCCAAAAAAAGAACTCGAATACTTTCAGGTAATGCCGCAAAATGTGTAGAAATAAAGTGGTGATATTTGCACATAGCACTTTATGCCAATTTAAGAGCAATCGATTAAGCGACTCACGTTGATGACAACGCTATGCGTCAAGCAGCAACAAAGTTAATATAATAGCAGCAACAACAACAACAACAACAGCAACAACAACAGCAACAGCAATGCAACAACAACAAAACGTCCGTCCAGTGAGCACTTATGACAACCTGAGTGCCACCGCCAGCAGCAGCAACAACACAACCAAGCCGAAGTTAAAACAACAACAGCAACAACAACAATTGTGGACCGGAGAAAGTTCAGGACTGTCGCCAGAGGAAATCAGTAATTTGAATGAGAGCTCAACTTTGCAATGTGATGCCGACATGAACGGCACAGCGATTATTATTCCACAAATACCTAAAGACGCAGCTGCATCAGCAGCAGCATCAGTAGCAGCAGAAGCAGCAGCAGCAGCAGCACCGGCAACAACAACAACCACACAGGATCTGAACGAAACCGGTCACAGCATCGCAGCTGTTCGAGCGGCACTCAGTGATGCAAAGTCCAAATTTTTTGGCATCAACATCAATGAGAGAATTTTGTGTACACCAACACAGGCCGCAATGGACTCAATTGGGCCGGACTCCAATTACCAGAGTGCACCACAATCCGCACGTGCAATCCCCCAAATGCCGGAATCGAGCGATCTGCTGCAGCCAATGAAAACGCCAACAGTTCAATCGCAGCGCTTTGGCGCCACCTATGAGCAGATTCCATTAGCTGATCTAGATGCGCCATCGCCGTCACAGGTGCGTACTAACCACTGTCTATTGTCTAACTGTCTTTCAACCAACTCACTCATCGACTATCGACTCAATTCAGGCAGTCTACATGAGCACAACGGTGCCACAGAATATAAAGGGCATGAAGATCGCTGGACGACATACCCCAACACGAAATAGTCTCAGACACAGTCGCATGATTGTCGTTAATCACACGAACCACGACAGTAAGTACAAAAGCGCAAAGTGTATCTCAAATGTGTGTGTCTCTCTCTCTCTCTCTCTCTCTCTCTCTCCGTTTTTGTCTCTCTCCCTCTCGCTCTCGCTCTCACTCTCTGACACTATCACATTGTTCTGAATGCTACTCGTAGGTATCCAGGAATCATATTCAACGCACATTCGTAATTTGAATTTTTCACGCCAGCTCCTAATATTGCAAATGGCAATTGGCCTGCTGATTGTTGGTCTCGCTATCTGGATACTTATTCTGGCACCGAGTGCCTCAATACAGATAAATCCGTACCTAAGTGGCTTATCCGTAAGTAATAAATCGATTATCTCCCTTAGAATATCCAAGTATGAACTACTTCATTTAGCTATACGAAATTCTCAAATTAAGCCTGTTTTTAAACTAGATCAGGATTAACTCTATGGATATTCGCATATCAAATAGAATATTTCTTCAACTTCAACATCTGATCTAAGCGAACTCCTTTTAAGCTGTTAGGGATTGTCCATAGAAATTGAGGATACTTTTGCTTGCTTTGCTACTAAAATGAGTAAGCAAACAAACATTTTTGCATTTCACATTTCAGAAGTAACTTTTAATTGAATTTGACGTGAGACCCAGGTGTAAATTGAAATTGGTTCTCGGTTAATATTTGAATAAACGGGCTTATTGTGAGAATTTTGCACTTGACTCACTTGAATGAAGAGTTTTCAACTTGAAATGACATTTCTTTATATTGTGTGTGCACAGCTTCTGCTTGCCAGTATTGCCGGTCTAATACTGCTGGGACGGGATCGGCGAGCTGAGTCCCATCGAACACCTACGAACAACTGCTACAAGGTGTTGCTTGCCGAATCATATGTGTTTTCTGGCCTGGCACTCATCTTCTGCTGCCTGGCTCTGGCCTGTGCCGCCAATGAGTTTGCCCAGCTGCAATCCACAACGGGGCCCACCGATGGCTCCTGCGGGCCAGCGACGAGCTCACTTCTGAGTTACCGCAACTGCAGCTGCTTCACGCACGGCGAGCAGACAGCGACCACAGATCAGGAGCTTGATCAGCAGGCTGTGTAAGTTTGAATGTAGCATGAGAAATGCAATTACAATAATCCCACCAATCTATCATTAGCATCGACAGGAATAACAACATGGAAACGTGCGAGGCGATCCGTGGCGAGTGGCGATATCTGTTGGGATTCTCGATGGCTCTAAATACAGTGGGCATTCTTGCAACACTCTTATACATTACAATATTCATTTGTTGTCTCAATAGCAGTCGAAAACATTTCAATGCATCTGTCTAAGAAACTTTTGTACCTACAAATAGATAAGTACTTACTAACCTAACCTATGCATACCTGCACATAAAATAATTATTTAAATACCTACAAACATCAAGCACAAAATAAACTATACATATATATATATATATATATTTATATATATCAAACTGAACTCAAATCTAAAGTGTTGGCCACTTTCCAGAGCTTCCACGGTAGGAATATATCTACATATATCTCCATGTCGGAATCGGCTGGATCAGATCGGATCGGATCGGATCACTGTCATTGATTGATTTAAATAGCAATCAATTTTGTGATCATTATTTTGCCTTTGGATTATTGCTGCATTTAAATTTGGAAATGATTCGGGAAAAATCTCGGCTTAATTTGTTTTATCAAGAATCAATTGTGTCCAATTTAAATAATATATAATAAATGCTGTAGTTATTGTTTTTAAAATATTTCAATTGGTTTGGGGATGTATTTATTGAATTTCGTTTTTGAATTGCTTTTACAATCTTTAATTTGTTGCAACCGTTGTTTTTTTTTATTTATTATGCTTTTATTATTTAAGTACAGTTGAATAAATAAATTGCGGTGGTTTTTTGTTGTTGTTGCTTTTGGGTATGCTTTTTTTGTTTTGTTTGTTTCATTTCTTCATTTGTTGATTATTATATATAAAAAAAATTATAGAATATTTTTGGATTATGTTTGTCACTTAACTTTAATGGATTTCTTAAAAAAAAAACAATTTATTCAATAATTGTAATCGTAAAAACTGCAGAAAAAGAACTTAGCATTATTATATAGTTAGTGTATATGTATATTTATATGTATGCGTATGTGTGTGTGTGTGTATGTGTGTGTGGGTGTGTGTGGGTGTGTGTGGGTGTGTGTGTATGAGTTTGTGTCTGTGTGTGTGTACATATGTATGTAGCATACATGTATGTGTGCGCATATGGAGATATATGCACAAGTCACATAAATTGCTCAGCGAATGCAAATCAAGAGAAAAACGAAATCGGAGATCTGCTCCGAATCTTACATCTTACAGTGTTCATTCAGTCCAATTAGATTAGTCAACGTTGCTGGTCGCTTGTGGTCGCTGCCGTCGTCTGTCGCCTGTCAGATGCTGCCATTGCCTTTGGTGCCAGCATCCAGCACCGCCTCCGATTTTGAGCTCTGCAAACGCTTCTCGCAGTACAAACTGCCCACCGGCTTTGCAATGGACGCGGCCAGGCTCTTGGTTACTTTTGAGTAATCGGTACCGCTCAGCACCGGTGTGGCGGTGCCGTCCGTGGTGGGATCCGCACTAATTTGCCGCATTAGCAGCGGCAACGTTTCCGGCGGATTGCCACCTTGTTGTTCCGTCGTCTTTGCTGCCGCTGTTGTTGCTCGATTGCGATCGGTAATGGGAAACTTGTTCTTCGTACAGCTCAGATCCAGTTCCAGCGTATAGAATCGTCCGCGCGTATATTGACGATTATCATTTTCCATTTTGCTGGCAGTAGCAGAGGCAGTGGCTGCTGTGCCCGCTGCTGTTCCCGCTACAGTTCCGGCAGTTGACAGCGAGGTCGATGGTGTTTGCTGTGGCTGACTGCTGATGGTGCCGATGCTGCTGCGATTGCTGTGGGCGGCGGGCAGGGCGGTATTTGCCGTTGTGACGCTGCTGGCCTGGGTGCTGCCCGCACCGCTGCCACCATCGCAGACATCGTCACCGACATCATCATCATCGTTATCAACGTTATCATCAGCATCGTCACTAAATAGAGCATCGTCATCATCATCGTTGCCATCATCGTCATCATCATCATCATCATCATCATCATCATCATCATCATGGATGTGCAGCTCAATGTGTGTCGCCTCTGCCTTCGGCAACGTCGACAGCTGCAACGCTGATCGCGCTTGCACCGGCGTTGCATTGACACCTTGACGCGGCGACTGATCCATTAGTAGATTCTCCCAGCTCGTCTCATAGACGCTGGCCAGCTGGGCCGTCTGCTTCGATTTCAGCTGTGCCTTGTGCGACATCAATGTGGTGTTTGTCGTTGTTACTCCTACTCCTACTCCTACTCCTAATCCTGCTCCTGCTGCTACTGATGATGTTGTGTTTGATGATGATGATGACGATGATGATGCTGCTGCTGCTGCTGCTGCTACTGCTGCTGCTGCTGCTGCTGCTGATGATGATGACGATGATGATGATGATGATAATGTTGCGCTTGTTGTTGCTGTTGATAATGTTGTCGATGTGGTTAATAGTAGGTTTGCCGCCACAGAGGCAAATGTGGATTCCATTGGCTCATCGCCGGGTTGCTTGCGAGCGCCAATTATTAGCTGCGGCTCCACGTAGAACGTATCAAAGTTCAAGTCGAGGAACAGCTCCTGGAGAAAGCGTCGCGCACTCATCCGATAGCTACTGCGTCCCAGAGCCTTGCACGATTCCGAATACAGGCAGATATCCTGAAAGGCCGGCGGATGCTTCTGTTTGAGCTCCAGCAATGCCATCTTTGATTGTTTCGCACTGACCGGATTCGCCAGTCGCTGCACATTGTACAGTATGGATGCGGTCAGCTTGTCCGGCAGACTCTCGTCACTCAATATGCTCTCCGGCGAATGGAAGCTCATATCCGCCAACTGTATGGAACTAACAACGCTGCCCTTGCCCGCCGACGAGCTCTTGCGCGCCAGAGCCGGACCAGCCTGAATGCCAGCGGCGACCAGTGCAGCAGCGGCGCTGCTATAAAGTTCACAGGGTGCCACCATTGTGCTGTTGCCACCATTTATGGTGCTCGTTTCTTGCGGCTGCAATCGTTGCTGCTGTTGCTGCTGCTGCTGCTGTTGGCGACGTGAGCGCGTACAATGAAGGCACTGGCTGCGCGCATGCTTGGCGCCCTGTTGCCATTTGGACGGTCGTCGACTGGCCGATGATGAGACATCGGATAGCGAGGAGATTACCGAGGATTCGTCGCCGCCCTCGTTGTTGATGGAATCGTTGAGAAATGTGGAGAACTGCGGCCGCACATTCAACAGATTGAGCCCCATCAGATCCTGATCGATGATATCACATGAGACATAAGTACGGCTCAGATTGCGCGTTGGAAACAAATCGAGCGCATTCTTGGGCAAACAGATGCCCGCATAGCAAGGACCCTGCAGATCATTTGAGGGCAGAAATTTGGGCACATTTAATGTTGGTATCGGCACCGGCAACTCTTCCGACGAGAGACGTCTGGAAAGTCCAAGAAAACCAAGAAATAATTACATATCGAACGATATGAGTATACAATATCAATGCACTATATACATACACCTACACATGTAAATTAGATTAGTCAACTATCGAGAAACTTCTTGTTGAAGAAGAAGAACAATCGAATTCAATTCAAGTAGTTTAAAGCTGACGAATATAAATGCAGATAAAATACACAAAGAGTAGCAAAAACAGACGATGCGTCAACTCATGTTTGTGGTTATATAAATAAATATAAATACACAAATAACGACAAGAGTGCTGTAGTCGAGTGAGCTCGACTACGGTATACCCCGAACCCTGTTGTTAAATATATTCCACTTTAATTGGCAAATTTCCCTCTAAAAAGTTTTGCATTAAAATGTGAGCAGGTCTGCAAGCGTGCTCTGTCGACAAACCCGTGAATACATACATACATACATACATACATACATACATATATACATACATACATACATACATATATACGTACACGCAATCGTAACGGGTAACGGGTAACGGGGCTCTGCAGAATACACACAAAAACATATTGACGCTCGCGTCGATTATCATGTCATCTCTTTCTCACACACGCGCTTGCGGCTGCTGATAGAAATGAAATGAAATATGATAATATATTTTTTGGACAATAACTTGGGTCTTTCGTATCCGATCTTGATGATTTGAGCAGTTGATCAATAATATGCATATGCATATGCATATTATATATTTTATGCCTTTAAAATTGTAGCATTTATTGCTATCGGAAATTGAAATATATCGATATTCGATAAACGGAGGCAGTTATCGATAAAAATAAAACAAACTTGATCTGCGCTGGGTATACGAGAACATATATTCCAAATTTGCAGTCTCTAGCTCGTATAGTCTCTGAGATCTGCGTGTTCATACAGACGGACGGACCGACGGACATGGCTATATCGACTCGGCTGTTGACCCTGATCAAGCATATATATACTTTATCGGGTCGGAGATGCTTCCGTCTGCCTGTTACATACACTTGCACAAAACCATTATACCCCTTTTACCCATTTTGAATGGGTTCAGGGTATAAAAAGCACAGAAATGTATAATGTATGTTGACAACGGAGAAGTTGTTGCTGTTGTTGAATTGTAGAATTGCTGTAGCAAACAACAACACTTACGTGAACACATTGAACATGGTTTGGCGATCGAGGCTGCGCACCTTCATCCGTCGGCTCGATTCGCCCCAGGAGTATTTGCGTGGCTGCACCTCGCCCCGATCGGCTATTTCGATGAAGTCATACAGCTCGGCCGTCGAGGCGAACACGGGACGGCTGTGGGCGCGCAAGGAGCGCAACTGTGCATAGCCCTTCATGTCCAGGGCACTGAGTGCTGGCGGCAGAAAACTGTTGCCCATCAGGGATGTGCGATAGAGCAGCTTGACCGCTTGCATTGTCGGCAGCTCCATCAGATTGGACATGCTTGGTATGGGACTCAGCGGGAACTGTTGAAAGTCGCCCATGTTGACAGCAGCTGCAGCAGCGGCCAAGGCAGCCGTTCGCCCCGTCACCGACTCACAGCTGCTAACGCCGGATGTATTCGAATCCGTGCATGAATTGTAACGTATGCGATGCTGGTGCTGATGCTGATGCAGCGTGTGCATTGGACAGAAACCAACGAGCGGAATGGGACCGACAACGCCGCCACCAACGACACCGGCGCCGCCGCCGCCGCCAACGCCACCGCTGCCCAGCAGGCTGATTACATCCGTTGTCTTGGATTCGGATAGCGAACGCTGATGCTTCCCCTGACGCACATTGCTGCCTTCTGGCAGCGTTTTCGACTTGGCCGCTACTGCGGCAATGTTTAGCAGCCTGCTAAACTGTAGCTGCAAATTGTTCAAGTTGACAATCAAAGATTTCGGAAGAGTTCAAAACAAAATTTACCTCGTCGGCAGTGGTGCGAACGCTGTCCGTGGTCGTCGTTGTGGTGGTGTTTGCATCCTGCAGATTCCAGCAACTGCCCGTCTCGTAGGAAGCATCGATTTGATCCTCGATGCCAGTGTAGTTATACGGCGGCATATCCTCATAGTGATGACGAACCGGTGTGAACTGACTGGACATCCAATCCTCTGGCTGATGCACCGGCCACATTGTGTTCCGGTCGTGACGCACACTGAGCCAATCTATAAATGAATAGATACATAAAACATATTGCGCATTTGCCATCTTCCTCTATTTGCTGCTCTTCTATCTCTGTCTCTCTGTCTCTGTCTCCGTCTCCGTCTGTCTATCTGCAATGGAACCATTTGGAACTTACTCAGCTTGAAGAGAACGTTGGCGCCTGCCTGAGTGCCTGCAATTAGGCCCAATGCACTGAAGCAAGTGGCACGCACCGAATACACTTCGCACTTGGTCACCATCAGTATTAGCTTCTCATAGAGCCTACAACGCACAACACAAAGCAGTGGAAACTATGCACAAAAATGAAAGATTGAAATCTATGGCATTGATATTCACCTGGAGCCGAGCTCTTCAAAGTATTCAATGCCATTGGAGTGCGTCGAGGCGTGACTAAGTGCCCAAATGGCCGCTTTAAGCTCCAGGCATTCGAGATCGTCATTGGTTTTGCCTCGGGTCAGCACATCGAGCAGCTTGGTGAGATCGGCGTGATTGCGTAACGCTGTCATGCCCTGTGTGGTCTGCACCATCTGGCCATAGAGATGCGGCGCTATATTCGGCGGCACCAGCTGTGCCCGCTGGTTGCAATTGCGTCGCGAGTAGTAGCCATCCTCGTTGCGGACGTGCAGCGTCAGACTGGCGTGTGTATCGGCCTCGACAAGGAGGACATAGCGCTTGTTGTAGCCATTGCGCCAATACTTGATCTCGTCCTCGATGTGCGCCTCGCTGCTGTTGAGGCCGCGTGACAGCGAATAGAAGCGTGACATTAACAGACGGCCGACATCGCCCAGCTGCTTCAGATTTGGCCAGAGACTGACAATCTCCTCCAGATAGTATTTGTCGTGGCACGCCTCCTCGAGCACATCCATTGCGGCCAGTACAACACTGCGATCCGCATCCTTGGTCTGCTGTATGATCAGCGGTATGCCCCAAACTTCAAAATTTGGCAATCGGGCACGCAGCAGCACAGCCAAAAATTGTGTGGCATACAAGCGACCGCTGCGCGTCTTGGCCAGCGTTAGCGCCTTCTCTAGCACCTGTTGCGGCAGCTTCTGGCAGCTGTAGTTCAGTCCAGAGACAATCAGCTTCACATAGCAAACGTGATCCGTATGCCGCACCAATGTGATCAGACTTGAGAGTGAGATTGCGAGATAGACAGAGAGATGATGAATAAAACATGAATAACGACGAATATAAATATGGGATGGGATGGGAATCATACTACTCACTATTCGAATACGGTTGTGTTCTTAAGAACCTCGATACCCTTGCTGCTGCGGCACATCCGTCCAATGTAAAGGAAATACTGCTGGCACATTGTGTTGTTCATATGCTGTGGACTAAACAGGCAATCATGGGCACGACTTGAGGTCGTCACCGCCAACAGATGCTGACTAATGTCCGAGAAATAGTCCGTTATGTAGCGCATGCACTCCAACTGCAACAAAACAAATACATATTTATATATATATCTATATATATATATACATATATATGTATTGGAAAAGTCTTACCTCACTGCTGCTGAGGAGCACGTCGATAAGGTCGAGGCCAGTGCTCACATACGCTGGCAGTGCCTGGCCGGGCACAAGATCCTGATGCGAGAATCGATTGCTGCTTGGCTTGAAAAAGTCCACCAGACGTTTTAGTAGCTTGTTTAGGAATTTGCCCTGAGTGTAGTCCAGTTTGCGTATTAAATTCGACTGAAAACGGTCAAAAATTGCACATAAATCGATTAAATTCAATTCGATTCGATTCGACTCGTTACTTACTCTCAGCAGCGTGCTAATCACATCCCAGTCCCAGTCCTTGGCGTCCGCCTGGCTTAGCACATTTGATTCGTGCAGCATTCGATTGAAGGCACGAATATTATCGATATTGAATACCTGCGGCAGAAACTTGCGCTTCAATCGAAAGCTGGAGCGCAGCGAGCTCGATGCCTGCGAATTGGACTCATCACTGAGGAGACAGAGTCCAGGCGCTGTCTGTCCAGCGTGCCAGTAACGCCCCGATAAACGCCAGCGGATGTTGATGATGATGATGCAACGGCCACTGCGGCAGCGGCTGCCCCAGCCGTATCCTGCAGCTGTAGCGCAATGCTCGACTCCTGGGCATTGATGTTGCGGCGAAAGAGACGCGTCTGTATGAGCGCACCGCCCTGTATAATACTATCGAGAAATAGACTGCACGACGCCGGACGCTGGCGCAGCATCTTCTGATAGTTTTGGAGGGCGGCGACAGCCGCATTCGCCTGCTGATTGCCTTGAGTGGCATATGCGATGAGTGTCGGCAGCGCTGGACTCGTGCTGCATATATCCGCCGGTAAATGTGTATGCATTAATTGAACGATTTTGCCAATTAATACGGTGGCGCGCACCGATACAAATTGATCGCTGCCAACGGCCACCTCAACGAGAGCGTTGAGCAGTCCCGTCTCTAGGAAACAATAAAGCAGCAGCGCCAAATGCTGTTCAACCACATTGGGCGCCCGTGCGGCCAGACTAGGCAAGATGGAACGTCCCTCGGCGGACACGAAGCCATTGCTAAGCAGCCACGAGTCCTGAAAATCGGACGGATCAACCGTTTGCAATGCGACCGCATAATCATCAGTCCAGCTCGGTTGCGGCACCGATAACAGCTCGTAAAGCAAGTCCAATATTGCTTTCTGTGTGGATCAAAAGTGGAGAAGCAAATCAGTTATCTATATATATATATATATATTGAAATTTGTACATACTCGAACTTCAATTTGATTTAAATATAAAGCGTCCACTATTGCTTTCAAACCGGAAGGTTTGCTTGGATCACAGAATTCGAGTGTGCCGGTCCAGCTGCGCAGCACGGAAAGCAACGCCAGTCGGCAGCTGGTGTAACGCAACTCGCGAGCATCTCTGCAATTAGGCGAAATCGATGAAATTAAATTATAAAAATGAACAATTCAAATGATAAATTACTTGTTTTTGTCCATGATGCCTAGTCGATAAGTAAAGTCACAATATGGCGCCGCCAGGCAATCGAGTCGGACACCGCAAATGTTGCGCGTCTGGGGCCATTCGAGCAAATAGAGCAGCACACCGCACAGACTTTCGGCGATCCGTGGATTGTGGCACTCGAGTACGTTGCGGGTGATTGATGTGACGCCACCGCACACAATCAGCAGCGCCGGATTGAGTACAGCGATTTCGGCGAGCGTTGCAAGGCAGGCACGCAACAGATTATCGCTCTCCTCAATGCCGCTGTCTGCCAGCGATACTAGGCATCTGATCACCACTGGACTGATATCCTCCGGCGCAATGGCAAGCATTTTGCGTACCAATTTCAATGCCTGAACGCGCTCATCATCATTCTTGAGCATCAGATCAATGGAGCGGCACAGCAAATGCTGCAACTGCAGCGAATTGAATGCCTTGATATCCTTTGCCGTTCTCAGCGTATACCGAATCGTACGCAATGCAGCCGCACGCACCTGCGTGAATGTGTGCACCAGCGAGGCGCTCACGCTGCAACAACAACAACAACAACGATATAATAATAATAATCATAATCATAATAAATATGTAAGCATTGTCACCAGTAGAGCAGCTCCTCGGTGCTAAAGCGTAGATTATTGTGTGGTGAGCCCGTGTTGGCCGCCAGGCAGAGCGAGGCCAGCGCATTGAGCAGGAACAGACGCTTTGTGTCTCGGGTCGTCTCCACGCTGAGCATCGCGTATATGTCATAGGCATTTTCCGCCGCCGATTTCTTTGAGTCCAAACGATAAAAGTCTTCCGGATCCTGCGAGTCTGAAAACAACATTAAAATTATATTCATATTTTTCCATTACACACATCTTAAAAATATATTGCAATTCCAACGACGAATATCAAATATTTAAAGCTAAAAAATATATTTATAAATTTGGGATTTATAATGTTTCATTATATAATACATATATATAAGAAATTATTAATAGGAATTATTCGCAAACCACTGCATATATCCCAGTCTAAAAAATTATAAGACCTCAACGATATTTAATCTCTTTCGCGACGAGATTAAAAACTATCAACAAAAAAATAAAAAATGGTGCTAATAGTTTTTTATCGTGTTGCTTGGTAAAATTTGTTTTTATCATGGTACAAAGTTATGGCAATGATCGTCAAAAGGAATAAATTGAAAATATGTGATTAATTTTTTTTTTTCGTGAATTGAATATTTAAAAAAAAATTGAAGTGTAATTCGGCCTCAAATTTGCATAGTTATAGACAGACAATAAGCAAATAATATCAATAATATAATAAAATAGTAATCAAGGTGAAATTGCTCCACCATCGAAATTAATCAGCGCCGACTGCTGTCGTCAACGGCGCTGCCGGCGCACGTGAAATTCTTGTTGTTTTTGTTACTGTTGTTGTTGTTGTGATTGCAGTCCAGCGAAACTTTACTGTACATGAACGACAAGAAGCAACATACACACACACACACACACACACTCAGAAATAAAAAGAAATTAACAACAAATGTGTGTTTTTGTTTTTGATGTTGCTTTTGTGTTTGTTTTAGCTTGCTGCGTCATCGTTGGGGCCTCTAATAATAGAAACCAAACATGTCGAAAAATATTTGGCCAAACGAAACATAAATATACATATATATATATATATACATATATATTTATATATATGTATATGTTTATATGCTTTTACATATACAAACATATCAAATAAATTTAAGTATGTACAATGCGGGAATGTCAAAAAGAATGGTGCCAAGCAGCGGCGGCGGCAGCTGCTGCTACTTCTGCTGCAACATTGATACCGTTATGCGCAATCGACTTTGCCTGCGAGTAAGTGGATTACGCGAGGCTCTGCTAAAAACAACAATAACGTCGTCGCTGCTGCTGTCAGCAGTTGACGCTTTAACAGTAATGTAAACAAATATTCTCAGTTCGATGGAGTACACACATACACATGCATGCACATGCATAGCGTAGACATGTATGCTAGCGATGGATGACGAAAAAAGAAGACATGCGCCTGTCGCCTGTTAGCAATACAGTTACATGTGCCGATGTGCATGCATGAGAATATAGCTAAACCACATGCTCCCAATAGCAAGAAATAACACTAACATATCGCAGTATGTTATGTATATTTACATGGCTGCATCTGTATGGCATGCACATATGTAAATAGTTGCGCTGCCGATACATAAATATGTTAATTAACATTTGTAGTTAGACTAGACATCACATTATGTAGTACCTTTAATGCGTAATTGCTTCATTCTCTTCTTGCCAAAACGCCAACTGGAATGTAGGGAGGCCATAATCTCAGGGCAACGGCGAAGATGGCGGTTGTGGTGGCAGCGGCGCCCATTCGCCGCCAATGCCAAATCAAAATAATAAGAGCACACGAGAAAATAAAAATATATTGCTTTAAATTTCACTTGAGGTGCCACTGTTTACTTTCTACATTTTATTTGCATTTCATGGCACTGTTTGCACTGTTGTTGATATTGATAGCGATGTTAATCTCCAGCTGGTCAACATTTGCATATTATAAACATTAAATCACGTTTCAAATCACTTTCAAATATATTTTTGGCTCGTATACTTGTGTTTTGATAACATGCACTTTGGCTTTCATTAATATCAATATTTTATTTGCAAAGGGAACCAAACGCAAAGTTGACTAGCGGACGCGTTGTTTTTTTTTTTTTTTTTGTAGTAAAATAGTAGCATTGAGAACAATCGATAACTGGCAGGGCTGCATTTTGTATCGCTCACCCATCCCTAATTTACTTAAAAAGCATAAGACCGCGATTTTTTGAACAGTTGGCAGCACTTCTAATGATGTAAATTGTCTGAAAACGATTAAATCAATTTAATATCAGATATTACTTTCTATGGATTTTGCTACCAATTTTGTATTATTTTCAGTTAAATTTAATTAACCAATAGCAATTTAAAATTAAATTTCATACTTTTATAATTTCATTTGTTTATTAGTGGAAATTTTTATTCGCAATAGTGGAGTATAAAAATTCGAAATACATTCGGTACTTAAACTAAATCTATGCGATGAAACTGCATATCGGATAGGGTCGATACCAAAGTATATTGAAAATCGATATCGGTAGCATCGATACTTTTACAATATCCCTGGTATGTCGAGTTCTCTGGTATTTGAAATATCACGCCAAAATCAACCATTATCATTCTCGTGGAGTAAACCAATTCTGAAGTAATTTATTTTTATTAGTGTAACCAAGTAAAGTCGGAGAGCTAGCTGCCCCACTACATCTAAGCCTCATATATACTCCACGTGGTAATGAGTAAAGTTTCCTTTAGGAAAAACTGGTTACGCCCATGGCCAAGCTGCGGTTTAAGAACAATCCAAAATATGTCAGCCAAATAAAGTTTTCGGAAGCGAATCCCAATGTGAATACAAATTTACAGTTCCCCACATCCATTTGAATTAGTAAATGAATGCAGGAATAAGGATTAATTTGCAGGCACCGTTTAATTGCCGGCTGTTTAGTTCTGGGCGTTAAGACAAAGATTCTTCTTTACTTTCGTTCTTCTAGTCAATAAACGGCTGTGGGTTCGAATCCCGCGACGAGCATGGTTGGCTTGTGTTGTTTGTTTTGATAAAAATACACCAATTCATCGCTATACAGCCGCTCCTTTATACGGCATTTTCCTCTTCAATTCAGGCCCGTTTTCGGTTTACGGCCTAAAAGGTCTCGCTATAACGGCAAAAAAAAAAAACAAGCACATGATGATATTGGCCTTGAAGGTTTGAACGAACTTGATGTGGTTTCATCTACTTGAAGATGACAGGGAACCCCTTTCAAATGAGGAAACTCATTCAGTTGCAAGCAGGAACGGGCATTTGATGAAGGTCAGACCCTGTTTTTTGTATCTAAACATCTAACATCAAAAACTTTGACGAATGCTTTTTCCTATTTCGAACAAGGAATAAACATCCTCCTTGAAAACGATCCTGACATGACAAAAATCGGTCGAAAGATTGGGTTATTGTAAAATCAAAATCTCCCTGAAAACTCAAAAGATGTGAAAGTTACGAACACGAACGGGAACCATTCGTTCTAGTCTAGTCCAGTCTAGTCTATTTCCCTTTCCAAGGTTCTAGTCTCACGTAAAAATATCAAGTTTTTCAATTTTCAATTTTATAAACTATCTGAAATTGTTATATATAAGACATTGTTAAATTAATAATTGGAGTAACAAGAAAAGATGATGTATGAATTCGGTGTACCCATAAAAAAAGGGAGAATTAGGCATCTATTCTCTAAATTTCAGATAAATCGACGCTGGTATTAAGTAAATACAAGCCTTGGTTTTTAGAAGCACACAAAAATGCGCTTTGAAAATATACTTTCTGAATAATAAGTTGAGCCAAAAGTATGAAGATTTTCTACTATTTATGTTAATTTTTTTCTGAGTGTAATGATCCGGACCAAAGTGACCAGTTATGAGTGTTATTATGCTCCCAAAATTTGGAAAATATATCATCAACATCAGACTATAATGTCATATGGGAAGGGACAAAAGGTTTGTTTTTTTAATTTATGGAAATGGGCAGCTCCGGTCTGGAAGAGTATATATGATATTAGATTTAATTGATCCATGTATACATAGATAAATGAAGTCTATGTCTATGATTTACGCAAGGCGGGTGACCATCTAACGCTGCTGGGTTGCCTTGGTCTACATTCTTCAGATGTATCCCAAGCCAAAGGGAAACCCATTTGGATTTTGCCAAGCTAAGCGATGTGGTAACTACAAAGTAGAAATGGTGGGCAACTAAATATAGTCATAGTCTACACAGTCCAAGATGACATCGCGCATTCGTTGCTTGTAGAGCAACTCGTTGCCAACGCCCAGAAATCCTGATGTGCTGGCGCCGCCTTCGACCAGGTCGCTAATCACCTGCAGATCGGGCACATCTTCGCCACGCATGGTCACGATTGGTAATACCATCATGGCTAACAGCAATCCCACAGCGCCCTTGTCGCGCAATTGTTGCTCAAATGCGTCAAATGGAAACAATGTGGCTGCTGTTTCGCCCAATCTGTCAGAATTCAGAAATTCAGAACTGTTCCGAGTCCAATTTGAGAAGCAAGCACTCACCTGGCCAGCTGTTGGCCCAATTCCTTGTAGTACAGTTGCAACATTGGCCTGTAGTGTTGCTGTCGAAATTGTCGTGTCGTGCAGCTAAATAGAAAGTAGACCAAGTCGGTTATCGGCGAGGCATATCGCATCAGTTGCCAATCAATCAGGCACACATCCAACGGCTGCTTTGTCGCCACATCGCATCTGTACAGAAAATTATTGTTCCAACTGTCGCCGTGGCAAACGACAGCATATGGCTCACAGTTCATGCTGCTGAGCAGTGGCAGCAGCAGCTCAAAATAGCTGCCACGCCCAAAATATGCCCGCAAACGTTGCACATAGTGTGCATCTTGCTGCTGACGCAGTGCGTCCAGTGCGTTCTGCTTCAGCTGCTCAAAGTAGGCACCCAAAGCGGCATCATTGCGCCGCTGTTCAAATATGTCCACCAGTGTCTGAAATGGCAACAGCAGCTGCTGCTGCTGCTGCTGGTGGTGCTGCAGCTGCTGCGACTTACATTTCGCTTTCAGTGCCAAGGATGTGGCATGCAGCTTGGCATACGCGCCCATCACGAGCGATACGTGTGCGGGCGTTAAGTCGGTGAAACGATCATGCAGCTGATAGTGGCGACGGCACAAATCCTCCAGTACAATGCACTCGTTGGGCTCATCCTGGCGAGTGACCAAGCAGCGGGCATAGTGCCGAAAACGCTCCGTTTTGCTCAGCTTTTGATCGGCCTGAAAACGTTGAATCAGCGGCAAAAACTCTTCATATGCAAGCGACTCGCGCGTAAAGCATGGCCGGGCAAAAAACTGTTTGCGCCTAACGGTGTTTTGTGGCGGCAACTTAAGGATTAGACTCCTTTGGCCCTCCTCCTCCTCCACATGCTCCTGCTCCTCAACCGCCAGTTGCCCCTGCTCCTTTGGCACGTGTATGCGCCACACAATGCCCAAATAGTTGTCGCCCTTGGCACAAGCCAACTCCAGCCCATAATCGTTGCATCCCAGCAACTGCTCAAGTGTCTGACGCACACTGGCATTGGGCAGATCCTCCTGCTGCTCCTGCTGCTCCTTCTGCTGCTGCTGCGCCATCGCGGCAGACTCTCCGCACTGTGTGCAGCTGGCTTTAATCGGCAATGGCTTTTATAGCCACATGCACAATGTATTTATGTATTCACATACATATATATGTATCAGTGATGCCATCTTGGCGGGATCACCGCCAGATTCAGTGATATTTATTAACTATTGTGGTTTTTTTTAAATATTTTTGTTTATCGACTTATATATTATTTATATATGATATTATATATTATATTGATTAACATTTGGTCGTTTTCTGTTAATTTTTAAATATATATCGTTTTACTATGTTTTTTTTTTTAATTAATTTTCTTTCGATCGTTGCCAACACAGTTTGGTTTCTATATATGTGCATATATACATACATAGTTATGTATAGTCAGACCGCAACCGCAAATTTGATCTATAGCTAATTTGTAACTCAAATTTCAATGCTTATTATTGCAGCACCCAACCAATAATAATAGTAATAATAATAATAAGTTCACCGTCGGCTACCTTAAGAAACTGCTGCCCAGTTCAACTTGGATCCAGTAGATCCAATAACATTCAGCTGAAACAGCATCATATCAAGCAGGTCAATCAGGGATATTTAATCTATGACATCTGTTTTTAACTAGATTCTTTATTCATATAGCTCTACATTTTTTCTAAAAACCGAAGAGGAAGCCTTCAACTTAAGGCTGTATCTGCATTTCGTATATGGTATAAGTTGTTAGTAAAAAATGGTCGGCCAGCAAATATCCTATCCAATAATATTCGGATATTGTTTCGCAGTAAAATAGTAAAACAGTAATAAATATCTAATACGACTATTTTTGAAGGTTTGACTAAAGTAGGCTATGAAAAATTTAGAAACATCTGCATACATATATATACATATATATAAATGTATATATATATATATATATCTATATATATATATTTGTATACGTAAATAGATGTACTAATGAAAGCTTTTCACGTTCTTCTTCGTTCTGTTTTCATTCGATTTGTCAACTCCAATAACATATGTATATTTGCATGCATTTATACATACTTATATTTATAAATGTTTGAGCATGAAGTGTAAAGAGCTGCTCTGTTCAGAATTTAGGTCTACAATTATTCAAGTTAAACACAACGTCCTCGATAGTATAGTGGTTAGTATCCCGCCTGTCACGCGGGAGACCGGGGTTCAATTCCCCGTCGGGGAGAGAAGGGAGATTCCTTCCTTCCTTTTTTTATCAAACATATTTTAAATAATAATGTATTTATGCATGCATATCAAAACTTTATGCCAAACCAATCAAATATGTATATACATACGTATGTATCTATATATGCATAAATACATATGTATGTAGATTCTAAAGATTTGGATAATTTGCCATTGTCTCTTCACCTTCATAATTACTATCAATATTTCTGTCTCCCTCTCTTTGGTCTCTATGGCCATCCCTCGCTTTCACATTTTCTCAACTTGTAATTTAATTTACGGTTTTCACTTGGATTTGATTTTGTGCCACCTGTCATTTAAGGCCACTAATGCACCTCATATTTACTGATTTTTTGTTATATTTATTGTGTTTAAAGATACAATAACTTAAAAAATCAAGTCAAAGAAGCCGGCCGCTGTTTCTGTCTGCTATCAGTAGCAAAAACAACAGCGCACTGACCGATATTGCCTGGTAATATTGTTGTGTGTGTGTGTGTGTTCGTTGGTAAACAAGATAACGGGTAGTGCAGGAAAATATATGTATATAAGTACATATAAATGTGTGTATTTGCTTCAAAATTAGAACATATGTACGAATGAATTTGTATGTACGATGTGTGTCATTGCAAATCGCTAATAGATAAGGCGTACATTTTATATATATTTTTTTGTTTTGATCTAAATACATATGTACGTAGGTATGTATGTACATACAGGTACATGATGCAGACACAATCGCAACAACAATGGAAGAAGCAACACTATTGCGGTTTGTGCGAAGTACAAAGTGTAATCGTGGATAATCAAAGATCGAACAAAAACAAAACACAAAACAAAAACAACAGCAGCAGAAACCGGCTAGCGAAACGCCAAGCGTAAGAAATCAACACACAAGCAATGAACGACAAACAAAACAGAAAAGAAGATTAGCAAACAAGAACTATAATTTTCGGTGTGGCGAAGATTAAATACCCTTGGAGACAAATTTACATTTGTATATAACATATGGATGCCCTGTCGGATAGCGAAAAAATACGATAGATTCAAATGAAATTCGTTGATAAATTCAGTTTAAGTTTAACTAAACAGCTGGATATAGCATAAATTTAAGTCGATAAAATAATTAAATTTGCTATGTATTTGATATACAGAGTTTTGACATAAAAAAATTCTTGTTTTCCATTTCCTATACGAAGATAGGTACTTTATTATATAAATTTGTATACTTTATATTGTTCTACAATTCGATTTGACGTTCTTTAAGAAAAATTCATTGAGAGCATGTACATATTGAAATATTAATAAACTAATAAATAAGTTTAAGCTAATCAGAATGACAACATGCCACACCCTTCTACATTATATGCATGAAAGTCAATCGAGCCGCTTTTAAATTATTATAGGGTGCACAACATCGTCTATTAAATGCGCCGTAAAAACAAACCAGCGAACGAAATAACAACACAAACACCATTGCCAACAACAATAATAGTAATCATTTAAAAAATAGTAATAATACAAATTGATAACCAGTTAAAGAGCTGATCACGAAATATCAATCAGAAGATACCCAGTATGCAAGTAATTACCCTAAAATATCAAATAATAATGAATACAACATAATTTTTTACACTTTGTGATTTGTATATAAAATGCAGTAAGCTTCGACTGCTTTTGAAGTTTGATTTTTGTATCTGGCTAAATAGACATATGCATTTATATATACCCTTTATATCAATGCTCAATGGGTGCAAGGCATAAGCACGGCAGCAACAACAGCGAACACAAGAAAATGCCAACGAAATCAAACAAGAGTGATTCAGAATATTCGGCGAGAAAAATACCCTGCAATTACACACCTGCATGTATACATATCATGCTTATGCATTTACATTACTGATCATATGTATACAAAAATACTTATATATATATCCCTTTTACCCATCCTGATAGGTATAGGGTATAAAAACAGGCAATCACCGAACAGCTTCTTTTACTTTTCTTGCATGATCCACAAAAAGAGAAGCAAATCGACGACGTGTCATCAGCAGCAGCGGCACGCATGTGTACATTTAAACGCCCCACTGCCTTCCCCCACTCTCTATAAAATACACACATACACGCATACATGTGCATAACTCGAATGCGGCGCAGGCGCAATGGACAGACAGACGGTGGAGGCTTCGCCATGCAGTGCCGCGACGCCGGCGCTGGCGTTGGCAGCGTTCGTCACTGCGAATGCGTCGCAGTTTAAAATGTCGCATTCGGCGACGCTTTGAGCTCAGTCTAAAAGCAGCAGTCAGAGCGACCAAACAGAAGGCAACTGTCCTTGTTACTAAGACTAGTTGCAGTCGATTGTTTTTGTTATTATTATTGTGATATTGTTGTCATTGTTTTTGATTGCAATACCGATTGTTTTGATTTGATTTCGCGTATTGTGGATATAAAAACAATATCGTAAAACTTCAACAAAATTAATTTAGTTCAAAACGGTGGACAAACAAGAACAAAATGACGCAACCGTTGAAATTCTATTTTGATTTGCTGAATCAATCCAGCCGCGCCCTCTACATATTTCTGGAGGCATCCAAAATCCCATTCGAGGCGATACCGATTTCAATGGTCAAAGGTATGTCTACATATTGATATTTTGAGTACGTGCCGAAAAGTGTCTAACCCAAATGTTGATCAACCTGCATCAGCCCATGTACACACACTACACACACACTACACACACACTACACACACACTACACACACACTACACACACACTACACACACACTACACACACACTACACACACACTACACACACACTACACACACACTACACACACACTACACACACACACATACATACACATACACACACATACACACTACACACACACACATACACACACACATGTACTTTGGTCTATTCGTTTTAATGTGATATTTTTGTAGTGTTTTCAAAAATTTTCCACTTTGGTCAACATTCCGATTATCAAGTTTTCGGAGGGGAAAGTGCAATACGTATGTATGTATGTATGAATGTATGTACATAGATGTGTATGTAAATGCCTTGACAATGGATTAGGTAATATAGTTTAGTGGCACATCTAAACAATATTGTAACCCAATCTGAGTTTACAACAATACATCAACACGAAATCGTACAAATATCTCCACTATCAAGTATAAACCCGTATTCCATAATCTATGAACGTGACTCTTCCAATTTGAAGATCTTATGACTTATAATTAGATGATACATGCTATACACATATATATGTTTATATATGCACCAATTTGATTAATTCAATATAAAAAATTGTCTGCCCAAAAAGAAATAGAAAACAATTACTGCGGTTATCTATCGGCCTGGAATCTGGCGTTGTATATTGAACACACATAGAATATACAATTAAATTACTTCACACGCAGTTGCAAAGTGTGCTCTTTTGGTGTGTAGAGTCGGTGTCTGAAGCGCTTGCAACAATGTCAACAACACATTAACAACAAAACAAATAACGAATAACGAATAACAGCAGAAAAGACAGAAAGAAAACAAAAATAGAACAAGCTTTTGTTAGCAGCGCGTGCGTCTTACCATATACCATATATTATTTAGCATCTAGCCAATTTGGTAGCCATTTAAGCCAGTCGGCGCTCATATGTCTGTAGTTGTGAACTTGGTCAAGGTTAAGTGCCATCGCACCACCGTCAAAAGCAAAGCTATTTGAATGCAAAAACTTGTCATCAGTTATGCATATACATATACATATATATATGTATATGTTACATTTTGAACATAACTCGTATCCGCATCTGTGAAATACAAATTGCAGATTTGATCAGAGCTTCCTTGTTGTCACAGTTTAATGCAAGTGATACACAAAACTTGCTCACTGCTGGACTTTAAACCCAATCGAAATCGAAATGCAACTATTGTTGTTTACTTGTTGCATGTGGCATATGTATGTACATACTTATATATATATATTTTTGGCCTCGAGGCAGCGCATTGAGCCCAGGTCTAAACAGTCAATAGACATATATGTATATACTATTCTATTACAAGCTTAGAAACAGACGATTTGCTAGAGTCTTGAGCGCAGACAGCCTTGGCCAGGTTAAAGACTTTGCTTGACTGCGCTTGTTGCTCACTTTTTGAAATGGGAAAAATAACAAAAATTTCCAAGCATAAACAAACTAATAAAAGCTCAGATTTCAATATGTAAATTATGAGAACACTAAATCTTGAATAACAATATGTTTAATCTACATTGTTGTCATATAAGTTTGCCATCTTAAATATTCTTATTCTTCCATATGTAATTAGCAACAGATGTGACGCATCATTATAATTATAGTGTATAGTAGTTCAACACTCACAAATCAGATATTCACTTAGATCATGCCACTTGAATAGCGTGGTAATTAGGAAGGGGTGCAAGGGCGCCATCCTTTGTTGATCGAGTGGAGCTACACTTGCTTATCATGGGAATTAACTAGTAGGTTGCAAAGTACGAAAACAAATTGTGGCACATCACGTAGGCTTCAGCCAAATCTAGCGGTCACAGTGATGCCGCAAAAAAAGCCCAAAATAGCAATAATGTTATATATTTTATGTAAAATATATGCATAAATTTATACATTTTTAAATCGTAGTAAATTGATTAAATATTCGTATTTAAATATAAAAAAACAAAGGCAAATATGATAACTATGAAAATCAAGTTATCTATTTTATTGAAATAAGTATACTATATATATGCTAGGGAAACGTTTAGGTTATGGGTATGGATTTGTAATTTTCAATATTTGTTTGAATATTTTAAATTGTCTTATAAATTCAAATTATTGATTTACGCAGCTTTATTCACAAATCTGTCAAAAATGCCAAGCGGTCATCACTATTGACTTGGATTGATTGATTGGTGTGATCAAAATTAAATTATTACTGTGCCAAATGCCCTTTGACAATGATTTTGCGCTTATCAAAATTCAAGTACACAATTATTTTCAATTGGTTGCAATTAAAAGTTTGACACAATTGTCTGGGACACTTACAACACCTAAGTGCACACATATATATGCATACATATAAATATTAATCTACTGAACTCAGTGCCATGTTTAGAAATAACGATTAAATGCTTCCACTATTTCATTTTTAGGCAATTACATTTATTTTGAACACGACACAGCAATAATTGAAAATTTCACAAGGCATTTGAAAGAAATATTTTTATTTGTTTAAAAATTTATTGAATGCAACTAATCAATGCATTTATTTTTCATAACTTTTCCAGGTGAGCATTTGACGGGCGAGTTTCGAGACAATGTAAATCGCTTCCGCAAGCTGCCGGCGATCACCGATCATGGCTATCAGCTATCGGAGAGTGCGGCCATCTTCCGTCATCTGGCGAGGGAGAAGCTTGTTCCAGAGCACTGGTATCCGCGCCGTCATCTGGGTCGCAGTCGCATCGATGAGTATCTCGCCTGGCAGCAATCAAACATGACGGTGGCCTCCACCGATTACTTCCAGCAAAAGTGGCTGGTGCCTTACCTGCAGAAAACACGGCCATCCGAAAGTGCGGTAAGTTCGTTTCCCCAATCTCCAATTAATATGTGTCTTCAACTTGATAACAACTGGTCAATATTCTCTTATAAATACTATTTTCCTTTTCGCCGACTCAAATAGTAAATACAAAATTAAAGACTATTAATAATAGACAATAGAAATGTTGTTATTGTCTAAAAAAGTGCTACGTCCACGTCTTCGACAACGATAAAATCCATAATCGCGAAGCGATAAGGCCTTCCCATATCTCCCAAAACTTGAATGCTCAGTCATGCTGATAGTTTGTTGGCGATGTCTTTCATAGATCTAATTTTCAAAATGTCTCTAAAGCTTATATCTTCCGCAATTGTTGACATAAGATTACCAAAGCTGAAAGGTCTACGACTACCAAACATCTCCAACATTTTGTTCAATTTGAAAGCCACACTTGGGGGGAACATTACTTGGCACTTCCAGAAAATATCAGCATTTCTTGGCAACACCCACCATGTTCTGTGGTGCCTGTTATCAGCTGACATTACTTATTGGTATCAGAGTATTTCGTTCTCGCTTATGGATTATTTTATCAATGTATTTTACACAGTCGGAAATTATTTGAGAAATTCTGATTGTGGACAAACCTGATCAATTATATTCTTATAGAAATTTTCAGTAATTTGCGTATGACAGTAAAAAATAAATAACCAATGAAAAATCTATCTTTAAGATTTCTGTTACATCACAGGATATATATGTATATATATGTATATAATAAATGATCTTCTATGCAGGTTAATGTGGCCGGCAAACAGGTAGAGCACACGCTGAATGACTTTGAGCAACTGTTCCTGAATTCGCGCAAGTTTATACTTGGCAATAACATCTCCTATGCGGATCTGAGTGCCATCTGTGAAGTTGATCAGACCAGTAAGTAAATGCAGATTAATTGAAAGAAACTTTGTACTAATCTATGCCACTCTCTCTGAATTGCAGAAGCAATCGGCTTCGGCGCCTTCAAAAATCGCAACAAACTGGCCAACTGGTATAAGTCAGTGTCCGAGGAGCTGGGTCCCTATTATACGAATGTCCAAAAAGAGTTCAACGACAAGTTGAAACTTAACAATGGGCAGCAGCAACAGGGCGAGGCGCAGGCGCATGCTTTGAAGCAGTAAACAGTTCTTGTCCAACTCCGATCCAATTTCTATTTATTTTGATAACTTGTTTTTTTTTTTGTAATTTTATTTTATTATTTGTTGTAACATTTTTTTTTTATTTTGACGCACCTCACTTAAATAGAAAATGATTTAATAGAATTTTCGCTGATGGGCGCAAACTAAGCTGTTAGTTATTAAATGTGTAAAAACTTAAACAACAAAATATTTGTATGTATAAATATATAAAAACCTAAACGACAATATATATATATATAACTATGTTAAAACTTATATTAAAAATATCACAAAACCAAAACCTCTCTCAACTGAACTGAATATTCAAAATAGCCGTTGTAGTCAAAATAAAAGTAAGGAAAAAAAGTGTTACAGACTGGAGTCAAGAAACCAGAAACCCGATGGAGAAACTTAGATGGACCAGATGAAAATACTTTAACATGTATATATTTAAATCAATTGAATGTTTCTTTATTTGCTCATGGGATGTTTTTTTTGTATATTTTTTGTTTTTGTTATTTCGTTAGGGTTTCTATATTGTTTCTAAAGTTGGTTTTTTGTTTTGTGTTATTCTTTTTTACAACAATTCACTTTTGCTTTTGAAAATTTACTGGCTTTGTTTTGAGTTTTTGATTTTAGTTGTTATGTTTATAATAAAAAGTAACTTGAATGGTTTTGGATTAAATGAGCTACAGCTAATTAAGTAATGTATGTACCCAAATTGTAATTGTGGAAACAAATTGACTATTTGAAGCGTGTGGCAAATGAGTAAATGAGTTTTATCATGCTTGTTAAAATGCGCTTACAAATATGTATGTATATGTATACATAGGGTTTATAGTCAAATATATTAATATTTATTGGTTTCGTTTTGGTTAGCTTAAATCTTGTAGTTTTTTGACTTTAAATATTGCCCACGTTTGTTGTTCTTGGATTGTATTTGCGTGCTTTTTGTTCGTGTGATTAGTTTTTAGCTCATTCTTGTTGCTCTTTGCTTGGTTATTGCTATTACATTCATATATGGAAGTACATATGCACATGTAGACTCATATGTGTAAATATATGTGTGCGGTATTTTGTTTTTCTTTATAGTCGAAAGGCACTGCTGCATTCTAACGCGTTCTTATCTCATCGTTTTTGCATTTTCTCTATACTTTCTTGAAATTTGAGTAGTTTTTCTTTATTTTTATTTTTATTTTTATTTTTTATTTATTTATTGATTTCAGCTTAAGTCTTATGCATGCACATCCGTACATATATATGCAACTATATATGTACGTATGTAAAATAATTTAATGTTAATGCGTGTGCCTTGGCCTTAAACTTGTCTTGTCTTGTTGATTTCTCAACTGAGAACTGCTTAGATAAAAAAAAAAAAATAATTAAATATATTTAAGTTCTTATGTATTAATTATCCCTAGGCTCTACGTGAAAACTTGAAACATTTTACAACAAAATTTGAAGCACACCAAAATATTTGTTTTCGAGTCCTTTGCTAGCTGTACGAAGCATAACTGGCTCATACATACAAATGTATGTATAGACATATGTACATCTGAACGAATTGGCATGAACATATGTAAATACATACAGATGAAGTCGTACTTTTAAAAGGGTTTTCATCAATGATACATTGTATGTTTTATTTAATTTAATTTAATTGTTGTTGTTGTTGTTGTTCTTGTTTTTGTTGATGTATACTTTTTGTGCAATAGGAACACGGTTGGCCATTAGAAGCAGCAATTGCGGGCCAAGCCTGTCATCAAGTTACAATTATCAGCCAATAATTTAAGAATTATCTATCTACATATTTGTACATACATTCATGTACATGTGTATTTGTTTCTCTATACATACATTTACCATTTTCAATTGTGCATTTGCTTAAGTCAATTTGCCAAAAAATACAAATTACAAACAAAGAAAAAATCGATTTTCTTCGGGAAGCCAATATTTACCACCTGACAAAACTTTTGTTTTTCATATAAATTTTAAGTTTTGTTGTTTAAATACAAATATATAAAATACAAAAATTAAACCAATTAAATTAAAATTTCCAACAATATTTTGTCCCAAAATATATCGATTGAAATATATTTTGGCAAAATAAAAGAAAAAAAAAACGATTTAATCTAAAAATCCATTAATCCATTTAGTTTGATTTTGTATTTTTGGCATTTTTTGATTTCAGACGTTTCAAAAACGACAACAAATAAAAAAAAAAAAAAAAAAAAAAAACATTAATTTGAACTGCAGTTTAAAAGCTTACAACTACAATGGCGCTTGAGATGTCGCTGCCAATTTGTTATTATTAGCATTATTATTATTCTAGCCGGCCACCATGGCCGCCCATGGACTCATCGATGGCATCCTCGTCATGCTCGTTGAGCAGCAATGGACTGTCGTCGCCCAACCGATTGGGCGGCAATCCACTGCCGGGTGTTGTCGGCGCCGAGCGTGTTATCCAGCCCTTGCGGGCAACACGTCCGCGATTCACAAAGAAATTGGCGCCGCTGACAACGCTGCTAATGGGACTCTTGAGCACACAGCGCTGAGCAGATGGTGGCGTCAAAACGGCCATTGGTATATAAAGCGCCTTATTTGGCGGCTTTGCTGCATAGTATTTCTTGGCCTTACTGGATGCGGATGCGGATGCGGATGAGGATGTGGGCTGCTGATGTTGCAGTGTAGCTGGTCGTGTCATTGGTGTGGAAAGTGTATGCTGTAGTCGCGATTTCGCACCAGCATTGAGCAGCAGCTGTTCATAGTTGACGTCCGCCTGCAGTTGACTGATTTGATCGAGAATCTCACGCACCTCGCCCGTGGGACTGGTCGCCTGGGGCGGTGAGCTTGGCGTACCAATATTCGAGAGGCTGCTCACACCAGAAACGGTGCTGGCTGTGGTTGGTCCTGTTGCCGTTGCTGCTGCTGCTGCCGTTGCCGCTTGCGTCGTCGACGCCACCTGGCAGCAATTGTCCAGGCTGTGCAACGGATTCGCTTGTATGCAACCGTTGCCATAGATGACCGATGTGCCACCGGCAGCCATTGCCAGGCTGCACAGCGATGTTGCCTGCGTGGCAGCTTCTCCCATAATGCCTGCCTGATCCGCTCCCGTGCCGCCGAACCCTGCTGCGCAACTGTTATTCACGAATATATCACTGAGGCTACTGTTGCTATTATTTCCCATATACCGAAAGTGCTGATCGCTCTGCGATTGCAAAAAACCACCTCCTACGCCTCCTCCACCTCCTCCTCCCAATCCCCCTCCTCCGGCCGACTCATTGCCGGACTCATCCGGCGAAAAGTGTCCACTGTGCGAGGCATGCAGTCGTGTACTGTAATGCGCTGATCCGGCGCCAACGCCAATATTCCCACCCAGAGCGACCGTGGCGTAGTGCATCTGCATTGCCTGGCGCGGCTGATAGTCCGGTTCCACCAGCTGCGAGGCGGAGCGTGGCAAGCCGTATTGCGGCCCAACCAATTGCGATGATAGTGGTACCGTCGTCGTTGCCGTCGTCGCCGCTAGCTCTCGATGTGCACCACCACCATAATGCATGCTCAGCTCGGGACTGGCTGCCCGCGAATAGGGCGGTGGCACCAGTGTGTTTGCCTCATTGATGTTGCATATGAAGCTCGAGCTGAGCGAGTCAACGGTGCTGGCGGCACTCAACGATCCAGCCGGACGCACAATATAATTGCGAAAATATTGCACCATTAGATAGCTGGAGCCGGCATTCCCTTTGCTATTGTCGCTGTTGCACGTGAAGACGAGCGGATATAGATCCGGCTTTGAGGTTACCTGCCATGGAATGGATTTGAAATTAGCGGTCCATAATAAATTCATCTCAATTGAGTTCATTTAAATGCATGCTCCACTTTACGCGAAACTTTTCCGTTGCGGTTTCAAACAAACTCGTCCGTTTCCGGCTTTGGGTGCCTCAATTTACGCACAATTTTGTTAGCGATGTGAGTTTCAATTCACGATGTTCGCCATAAAAATAATATAAAACGAAATGTTCTTCCGTTTTCGCAAAATTGGAGCACGCCTCTTATTTAAACTAAGACAACAAATAATATTTTTGGACTTACTTCCGTGTAGGGCGGCGGCGGATGATGAAATGAATTACAGCGGCTATATTGCGGCGGTGCATAACATGAGCCGGCCGAATCTCCCTCGGATTGTGTATGATGCTCCGTAAAGCCCCATCCGCAGAGTGTGCGTCGTTTCTTCCACAGCGAATAGGCACAGAGAATGGCCAGAATGACGGCAACCACCACGCACCTGACAGTGATGAGACGAATAATAGAAAACACAATGATGGTGTTGATTAGTTGAGGGATCAGTAAATGGATCCCCTGGCTTACTGCTCCGTTTGCAGCTGGCGTGACTGTATAAAGAAGCCCATTTGGGAATCGGAGGTGAGTAAGAAGAAGAAGAACGATAGGAACACGACAGGATATTGCTTAGTTACGGCCTGGCTGCGTTCGCCAACGAATTCACACTAAATGGGTTTCAACTGTTTGGTTGGTTTGGTCGCTTGGCATTTTGGCGACTTGAGATTTGATTATGTGAACCTATACACACACACACATGCATATGTTCGAGGGGGTTTAAAAACGACACACAAGACAGTGTCTCATTAGTTGGCAATGCCATTTGGCGTTCTCTGTCTCGTCTTGTCTCGTCTCGTCTCTGAGGAACCCGGGCCGGACTTGCATAAGGCCTCGACTTGAGTTGACTCGACTTGACTTGACTTGACGCAACTCAGCTAGGGGCCACCTTTGCTGCCAATAATAATACTCATACTCTCTCGCAGTCATACACATACCATGCCCCCCCTCCCCACACACACACACACAGATACACAATGCCAATCAAGCCGCTCCCGGCAGCCTTGAACGTTATGCAGAAGACCTGCCCCTACCACCCCCTGCGGTCACACAGGAGACTGCGGGCAACTGCAACAACGAATGCCAACAATGACGACGAGAGTAGCTGGACAATATATTTAATTTGCCCCAAAAAGAAAGGAAAAATAAGAAAGACAAGATCGAGTACTGCTTACCAGAAGAACCAGTGGCTGATGAAGAACAGGTTCAGGACATGCTCCGATGGTGGAGGCAGCTGTCGCGGTCCACCCTGATACGGTGGGCCGCAGCCCTGAGTGCAGCATTCGCGGGGCAGCGAACAGATGTGACCACCCTCGCAGAAGCGTGCCGTTACCTGTTGTTGTTGTTGTTGTTGTTGTGAGTTGGAAATAAAGATCGAGAGAAAGGGTATTATTTAATCGAATCAACTATTAGCTTTGTGTTTTGCACACAAGCCATCGAGCAAAGTGTGTGACGCGACTATTTATAGACAGGGGGAAAAGAAAGCAACATCGAATACGCATACTGGCATATATGGTATATATGTACATGTGGCAAAGGAAAGACGGATAGAGCAGAAGCGAACTAATTGCTAAAACGAACAAGTTGAATGTCATACTATTGACAAAGGCTAAACGCCAATGGCAAATGGTAGTACAGCATACAGCACAACGTGGCAACAAGCAACCAATAAAAACACAATCAAATAACAAAAGGCGTCACAACAAAAAAAAAACTAGATTTGCTCCAGTCGAGGCAGCTCGACTAGGAGATACCCTGGTATGATGATCTCTATTATGCAAAGGTATATATATATATATTCGATATAAATATATATTGAAAGGCTGCTTAAAGAGTTAGTTGCTTACAGAATACAAGCAATATTTTATTAAATTACATTTAACTTGGGTTATTTAACGACTGATGACTTGTGACGAACCGGGAAAAATGTTCGAAAAAAGGTTTGCAAATATAGAAAAATAAATTAAACTAAAAAAAAGAGAAAGATGTAAAAGCAAAATATCTTTTTGGCAGCTATAACCAGAAATGAATTAGGCAAATAGTATTTATGGGAGCCAAGACTATAAACAAAGCTGGCCAAACTAGGTAGAATCAGTCATGGAGTCTGATTTTGCGGAAATGATTAGTAATTCTGAAAGCATCATGGCAGCAGCCTAGCGAAACATGTCTTAACCTTAAGGTTGATGATGGAAGAGCTATTTACCCAAAAGGAAGCACAGTATATATGACAAGGTCGCAGTGCATGAAGCCCCCAATAATAGTACTAATAATTAGCATTTGTTAATAACCAAGACAAATAGTTTAAAAAATGAAAATAACTGGGTCAGTTTTAAAATAATAAAGCAATAAACAAAATCTGTTTGGTTTTCGCTTTGTTTTCCATACTTGTTGTATGGAAAATATGTTTGTTTTCGTTAGTTTACTTGCTTTTTACAGTTATCGAATTATGCTTTTTACGAGCAGAGTAAAAAGTATTGCATATTTTTAAGAATTTCGTTTCTTCTTTTTTATTATTTATTTTTGTTTTCGATTTGTCAAACGCCATGTAAACTAATGCCACAGAATCCTTGCAACATTTATAGTGGGCATGCGGAGCGGTGTAAATGGGTGAGGTGAGGGGGGTGGTGAGGGGGAGTGTTGTTGTGGCAACTTACTTGAACTGGCAGCTGTAGCAGTGTGGGAAGTAACGGGAACAATCGGAGCATCGCTGAAGCATGAAACCACATGGTGGCCGTCGCACTGTTGTCCAACTGGCGCCAAACGTCGTTTGGGGTTGTTTTTTTCTTTCCTTTTCTTCTTCTTTTTTTCCTCCTTTTTTTTTTTTTTTTTTGCTAATTTTGTTGGTCTGGGGTTGTTTGGGTGGCTTTCGTTTTTTTATATTTTGGGTGGTTGCAGCCTCCGTCGTTTGTCGTGTGATTTGTTCTGGTGCCTTGTTGTTGTTTTCCCTTTTTAGTGTGTATTTATTCTGCTGCTGCTGCTGCTGCTGCTGCTGCTGAATTGGTTTGCTTGAGCTGCTTGCCTTGTTGCCTTGTTGTTGCTGCTGCTGTTGTTGTTATTGTTGTTGTTGTTGTTGTTGTTGATGCTGTTACGCTTCAAACAAACAAACAAACAAGCACACACACACGCACACGCACACGCACACGCATGCTCATACACACGCGCACACACGCACACACACACACGCACACACACACGCACACGCACAGGCGAAATACACGCAAGTCGCTACATGGCAGGGCGTTTTGTTTTGTCCTTGACAGACAATGCAATTTTTCGCTGCATACTCTGCTGCTGCTGCTGCTGTTGTTGTTGTTGTTGCTGCTGCTGCTGTTGTTGTTGTTGTTATTGCTGCTGCTTCGGTGTTAGCTAAATTAGATATTTGTTGCAACATTATCTTATATAAATTTAAATAGCAAACAAATGCTGCTCGCTCGTGTTAGTGTGTGCGTGTGTGTGTGTGTGTGTGTGTGTGTGTGTGCGTATGTGTGCAGATAGATGACAGCATAACGGGCCACACAGACACACAATAGCACAAAGTAAAAGCAAAACAGTGTATTTGCATTTGTATGTGTGCAACAATAACAATACACACACATTGCTTGTCACTTTTGTTATTGGTTGCCAATGCGAATGCTGGTTTGTATTTAATAATGCATCTTTCATCTTTGACAATTGTTTCTTATACCTAGGCAAACACACACGTACACACACCCACACACACACACACACACCTACACCTACATACTAATTTTCTTATATATATATATATATATATATATATATATATTCTTTTGGAAAACAGAACACTTTGTTGGCGATTATGGTTTCCTTTTGTGTCTTAGCTCGTTAACTTTACTGCCCAGTTTCGTCATTGGTTTGCTTCATTTTTGTTTTTGGGGCAGCCAACGACAATAAGAAGCAGCAATTATTTATAAAATGCTTAAATGTTGCTGCCCCATAATTTTTGCCCGCGAATCACCTTGAAGGCACTGGCGCTGGCACTGGCACATGCACAAAGCGAAACCCGTAAAACACGAACGTGCCAGAACGAGAAGGCGAGTGCACGGAGTCACTGGCGGAGTTGGACGTGGATGTGGAGAGTTCGCTGTCGACACGTCAAGAATCAGGCGTGGAACGCGCACAGCAACAACTGAAAACGGCTGCAAAATTTAGAAACATCGACAGGCTTGCCAGGGCTGCTGGCTTGGGGGCCGCGCCTCCTGTCAGGCAACACAAACTTGTATTCAACATTGCCAATGGCAACCCTTAAGTTAACAACAGCTGGCAAAAGCTTTTGCCAGCAAGCTTTTAAAGCTCAACACTTTTGTGCACGTCGTTGTACAGTTAATTAAATCAAATAAACACGCCTTTCTATTTTGGCAAAGCTTTTCAGTATTATCAATAGAAATTATATTTGTTTCGAGCTTTTTCTATGCAATATATGCAACTGAAGAAGAGTATATTGGTTTTGTGTAATGTAAAACATTTATTTGGACACGCCCACACCACCCACACAAAAAAATTGCTTAAGACTTCATCTCCAACAATTTTATGTTTAGAGTTACCAAAGTTTTAAGCTAGATTTTAATGATTCTTCCCGGAGATTAATAAGAACAATTTTCAGCCACGCCCATTTGAGGAATACATTCATAAAATCCATTTTGAACAACTTTTTGGGAGTACAATTTGAACCTTGAAATTAAATATCGAGTTAGAATCGCGCTTCCAGCTTTAAATGTAGTCTTAATAAGAAGGTCAAGCCATGTGGAATGTTTTGACTCGTACCCAAGTCCGGCCCTGTGAACACATCTATTTTCGACTAAACCCCTTAAACTTGAAATAAACATATAAGCATCAAACAAGGTATTGAAATGGGTGTGATGCGCTCACTGGAGAGCTAGGAAACCGATATCGATAATCGATAAATGAAAGTCTCGTGTTACACTGTCATCAGATGATTCCGCTGTCAGTTGGAGGAGGTTCAAATTAGTTAACTTTGAAATGAAATAAAGAGGTATTTATATTTATATACGTTTGAGCTCTCTATTTAAAAAGAGTCTATTCGTTTATTTGCCATAAATTTTGCAACTAAAATGTTTAGTTTAGAGAAATATCAAATTGTTCGTTCTTAACTTCTAGGTGCAACATAAAAAGCGCTCGTTTTCGTCCAATTTGGGCGTTTTGCCTGGCATGGACTCTAGTCTGGTCTCGGTTTTTCTGGGGGATGTGGGGGAGGGGGGCTTTTAAACATGTATTTAAAAGTCCTTCTCGTTTTGCCAGGCAGTGTGAGTGCCATGATAGCTGTTCTGCTTCTGGGCGGGAGCGTTGCGACCGAACGGGCTCTTCGGGTTCACCTGGAGAATGTAGTCACCCTCAATATCGTAGGCGGCATCGATGCCCATGTAGGCGCGTTTGCCAAAGCCATCGTTCTGCTTGTACTGTTTGAGCGAGTTGGCGGGCACGGCGGGGAAGCTGCGCTCATTGCCAGGACGGACAGACTCGGCAAAGTAGCGGGTGGCACGCATGGTTGCCTCAACAACATTGTCGGCGCCGGGAACACCAGCAGCCGGTCCATTGGGATAGAAGTCAACATCGCCGGCACGAATGGGTGTACCCATGCCGTAGGCGGATGTATGGATGGCATCAACAAACTCGGCATCGCCGCGGGACAAACCGACCAGAGTGTTACGGCCCTTGGCAACAATGCTGCTGGGATCCAGACCGGTGACGCGACGCAGCTTGTGGCCAGTCAAACGGGTGAACTCATTGGCAGCAGCACCGGCAACGTGTGCGCCAATATTTTGGCCAATCAAATGGATGGTCTCGTAGGGCAATTGCAGATCGTGGGTCAGCTTAACAATCCACTTGCCAAAAATGCCGCCGATTGTCTCAGTGTCCAACATGGCAATGCTACTGAAGGTGGGCAGCTCTGATCCCAAGTCGATAACCTAGTTGAGTGTAGAAATTGCCACTTGTAAAAATGTCATGCTGCATGGCATCAATGAATACTTACAATGATGTCACCAGATTTGGTGTTGGCATTCCTGGCCTGCTCGCTGTAGTCCTCCTCGCTGGATGTGCGCTGACGGTTGTTATCCTCGGATGAGTCCTTGCTGTATTTCTGGCCCTGTTGTTGCTGCTGCTGCAGATTGTAGCGCTGCATGTATGCCTGGACAAGTTTGCGGTTTGCCTTCTTCACGGTCTCGCAGTTCTTGGGCAGACCGGTCACAATGATGGTCACCTCATCCTGTCCAAAGTTCTGTTGCTGCTTCAGAAGCTGGGTCATCTCGTTGAGGGGCGCAACGATCTTTTCACCATTGGGCTTGGCCACATAGACCTGCACGTTGCTGGGCACATAGGTTGGCTCGATGTCATGATTGATCTGCGACAAGTGATCTGTGTGGCAATAGAAGCAACAATTGAACATCAGCATCGCATTCCAAACAAACAGCTTTTTCCTCATCCTTTTGATACTTACACACTTGCTGCAGCAGCTCAGCGCCCTTCTCCAGGGACATGTTCTCCAAACGCTCCAAGGTTAGATCATCGACAGCTTCAATACGCTCCAGCTGCTGGGGGGATAACCATTGCGATGGCTTCAGCATCTGGTTGACGCTATTGCCGCCCATCCGACCGGAGCTGGGACTGGCCATGGCAGCAACGGCCAAACAAGCCAGCAGGCTAAGCATTCTCATTGGATTCATATTGCGGTGTACTCGAACTAAGGGACTTCAACAACTGCGGCAACTACTCGGAGCTCTCTCTGTGTCGCTGTGAGTTGAACTGTCTTTCAACGTTTCAAGCACCAGTTTTTATAGCGCTTGGAGTCCCGTTCTTATTTTTTGCACTGTCGACACTTGGCCAACAATTGCATCGTTCGCACTTTACAATTAGTTTATAATCCACTTGTGTGCATTTACGTACGTTAACATTTAAATATATATATAATATATAGCTATTATATAGTTTCATGCCCTTTGGGTGCATCATCAGGCTATTGGTTACTGCAACAAATTAAATGGCCTGATAACAAGATTTCTGCATGTGCAAAATAGAATTGCACTACAATGTAATTTATTTATAAATATATAAATATATATTGAACAATATTTCCTCTAGTCACGTATATATTATAAACTTTGGACAGTGATGAGATCTAGTGGAACTGCATTTTTATTCATTTTATTTACATATGCAAACAAATTCATTAATCTATGTTTGTGAATGAATATGCATGTATATATATATATATATATATGAAAGGTAGTGGTACTTTATATACAGTTTATATATACTTGTGCTCATTTATGATATAAAAAGTGGTGCATTTGATACATATTTTAAAGGGCAAACCCAGCTTTTCGCAAATGGTAATCTAATTCTAATCCACATATTGCAATCGAATGATTAAAAGATTTTAAAAAAAGTTTTTTTTTTACATTTTTCCGAAATGAAGTCTTATTGTGGCCTTGTCAGATCCTTTGTCAGATCCTATGGACGCCAGGTTTATTTTTATGAAGCTTCATTAAAATGTGTTTCTGTATTTATGTTTGTTGACCTTAACTTCCACAAACATACTCTATATATATATACCATATGTATATTTAATTATTTGTTCAAATTGTAGCTTAGCGAATCCTTTTAAATTGAAACTAATTCTATTAAATTTAAATGTATTTTCTAAGTGTATATCTTAAATTTACATTTTTTTAAGTTGGACTGTATTTAGTCTATAAATAAATAAATAAATATATTTTATCTTCAAGGAATTCTCTTTTTACGGGCTGCTTCTCACAGTTTCATATTACTGCACATTATTGAACAATTTTCCAGTTGTTCGTTATTTGATCGTTATGTTGAATATCGGCCAACCAAATAATAATAAAAAAATCAAAAACTGACTTTAAATTTCACGGTTTTGCAGTAATAAATATCATAAAAAAATAAATCAACGCAATCCAAGATTTAACAGACTGCGAGATCGGAAGTAGAGAAAATGCATCAGATGTTTATTGATAATGATTAACTACAAATCGACATGCTTATGCATATAAAACAAGGTATTAAAATCTATATTAAAGTGGATTACAAATAATTATCAAATCAATATCAAATATTGTCATATATAAAATACAAATCGCAATTAGTTAGTTACTAAATGCTGCAAGAGCGTGTAAGTTTATTGATTGTGTAAGTTCATTGGTATTATATAGTTACACAAGAAGCTGCTACTAGTAGTGAAAAAACATGCCAAATTGGCAGAGCGTTGTTTGCTGACTCGAAATTGATATGGGGCTGCCAATCAATTGACGAGCACTGATAAAGCGAAAAAGAATATAAATGCGCAAGTGTAAACTGTCAACTCATGCAATCGATGATTGCAGATTTTCGATTTTTCAATTTCCCACTGTTGTCTAGAATTTCAATTTCGAAAAGTGCTGAGCCAGGTGCCTGCATCAGCTTCGTGCTGTTTCCGTTTGGCCGCTGCGCCGGCACGTGTATTCCGACGGTCAACGAACGCAGACACAATCACGGACAGACAGACAGACACACGTGGAAAGTGAGAGAGGCATTGAGAGTGTTGGTTGGCAAGCTGGGTGGCTATAAAACCGCTGGTCTTTTGGCAAATGGCATGCAGTACGGTTTGGTACGGTGTCTCTACAATAGAAGCGAAACTCCTTTGGAAAAAATGAATCCTCTGCGCAGTCTGTGTGTTATGGCCTGCCTAATGGCCGTGGCTTTGGCCACAAATGCCGGCTATGGCAATGGTCACAAAAGCAAGGGCTCCAACTCACTGAACAACATTGAGGATCCGAGCAACTGGGTCAGCACCAGTGAAATTGAGGAGCTCCCCATGCTGAAGGATGTGACGCTCCGACGTCTCGAGGACATGTCTGCCGACGAGGGTGCCATGCTTCTCGATAAATTGTGTAAGTAACAAAATCATTTCAATGATTATCTTATTATACGCTCATCTTTTTCTTCTGATTTCTTTCTTTTTCCACCTTTACAGACCATCTGTCGCAGTTCAATCGCATCTTCAAGCCCGACTATATGCCCGAGCCGACCAAGATTAAGGGCTACATTGTTGGCCAGAACGGCGAGAGGATCGAATTCAATCTGAACACCTTTGTGCAGACGGTGAAGCGTCAGCCCAACTTTGGCAACGACGAGGTCACTATTTTCATTCAGGGTATGCCCCAGAGCTGGGACCAGGCGAAAAAGGCCAATCACAAGTTGGTCCAGGCCTATCAGCAGCGTTACAATCTCCAGCCCTATCCCGGCCAACAGGACAGCAGCGAGGAGGAAATGCAGCAGAAACGCAAACAGAACCAGGAGCAGGATGATAACACAACCGGTGATCTGGTGGTCATCGCACTTGGCGATATTATCGACGACTTTGAGCAGTTTGCCACATTGAATGTGGAGCGCGTTGGTGAACTGATTGGCAGCCGTCTGGTTCAACTGACCAACGAAGTCAATGTGCCTCAGGAGATTATCCATTTGATTGGCCAGGGACCAGCTGCCCACGTTGCCGGTGTCGCCGGACGCCAGTACACTCGCCAGACCGGACACAAGCTGCGCCGCATCACTGGCCTTGACCCCGCCAAGCAGTACGCCAAGCCCGACAACAAGCTGAGCGGTCTGGCCCGTGGTGATGCTGATTTCGTTGATGCGATTCACACGTCCGCCTATGGCATGGGCGTCCAGAAGCGCCTCGCCGATGTTGACTTCTATCCCAATGGACCGGCGGCTGGTGTTCCCGGAGCTGATAACGTTGTGGAGGCATCTATGCGCGCCACCCGCTACTTTGCCGAGTCTGTCCGTCCTGGCAATGAACGCAACTTCCCCGCCGTTGCCGCCAGCTCCTACAAGGAGTACAAGCAGAACAATGGCTATGGCAAGCGCGCCTACATGGGCATCGCCACCAACTATGACATCCGTGGCGACTACATGCTCCAGGTGAACTCCAAGAGCCCCTTCGGCCGCAACACCCCCGCCCAGACACAGACTGGCTACCATTCCGTCCATGAGTCTTGGAGGCAGCAGCAGCAGCTGCAGAAGAAGAACTTCGCTTAACTCGTTCAATTCGAAAGAACGGGCCAACATCAACGACTAGAACAACAATAACAAAACGCATTTCCTTCCATATCGATTGACTTGTTTACGCTTAGTTTTCAAATAAAATTTTGCATATCTCAAAAAATAAACAAATTATTCCATTAAATTGAATTGTTCATTTAGACTGCAAGGCGACTACACGAAAAGAAATCTTGGTGGGAAATCCATTCATGTATAATCTATTCCAAGTCATAGCTCAGTGGATAAAACATTTATACTGATATCAGTTTGAGCTCTCTAAAATTATCTTTATTAAATGTGTATTCCTAACTTCCCCAGTTGTCCTAAAAACGATCCAAATCGATTTCCAATATTAATAATGGCTACCATTTTAGAGATTTCGCCAACAAACCTTTATTAATAGTAAAGTAACAAATAAGTTGTTCTTTTATTTGGGGATCGGCCAAAACGTTCCACAACTCATAACTAAACCGATTTTTAAAAGATTTGTTTTTGTCCACTAGATTAATAAATTTGCAAGTTCGATTTTGGGACTACTAAATATATATATGTGTTTATTGATTTTGCAACAAATTACACTTTATACAAAGTATTAATTATGTGCACTGCATTAAATATAAGCTAGATATGAATACAATTTGATTTCGATCGAAGTTAAATGGGGACGGGGCGGGGGGGAAGGAAAAAAAAAAGAAAATATATATTGCTATGCTTAAATAAAATTAAAATATCAACATTATTACGTGTTACACTCATACATATGTATGTATATATATATTTACACACACATATACCTCAAAGAAACTAATCACAAACAATTGATGTGCAGCAGATGATGCAAGAAAAATCCATATGTCTCTTTGCTCGATAGTGCCTTGGGGCCGCAAAGGCGTGTATTCAGTCATTGACCCCCACCAAGACCCAATTCACATCAATTAGCGGCAAGCTCGACCATCGACGCTGGGTGCTGCCCAGGTGCACGTGCCGCTGGAGCCATCGTAGCCGAGACCCTTGGGGCATGTGTATTCCCAGCCCACAATGCCGCCGGTCTCCTCGAACTTGGCACACGATATAAACTTGCGACAGCTGAGCGGATGTGGAAAATTGCCCTGCTCCAGACACTCAATGATGCCACGCCCATGTACAATCACCTTGGGCTTCTGAGTCGGAATCTGAATCTGCTTTTGAGTCTGAGCCAGTCCATTGCGTCGTCGTGATTGTGGTTTGGTGCTCACATGTCCATCATCATAGTACTCGTAGTCGGAGCGATGCTTGAATGGGTATGCGGCTGTGGATGGGGTTGTGGATGTGGCTGAGACTGAGACTGAGGCCGGCTTACTGGGGGGCCGACTGTACACCTCAATGTACTTGTGCGGACGTCGACGGCTCTGCTGACGACGCGATGCTGGCGGTGACAAAGCTGCCGTTACGGATACTGCCGTTGTACCGGATGCGGGCGTAACGGACTGTGGTCGACGTGGTCGTGCTACCATCTGACGGCCTGCGAAGTACAAAAAAACCAACATTAATTAATGTTGCACAAGTCCGGGTATCACAATATGGAACAGCCCGCATCTTACGTGTGCTATTGGCCAGGAATGGCGGCGAGGGAGAGCTCGTTGTGCTGCTTGTGTTGCTTGTGCTGGTAGTTGTGGTGGTGATGGGCAAATCATAGCTGACACGTGGACGCACCTGTTCCGGTATTTGATTGAAGCGACTTGTGTGTATGCTCGACTTGGCCACCTGATCCTCATCATCATTCCATCCAATGCCATCCAAAACAGTTGTCGCTTCAACGGATATCGCCGTAGTCGTTGATCGCTGCGGGATTACGGTAGATCCTAGAGTTGGGCGGCGCTTGAAAAGCGGATTTTGTGTGCGCGGCACATCTGTGGCTAAATAATACAATTTTGTAAGTGAACTGTTGCTGTTGACAAGGCTTTCACTTTGATAATCTACCTTCCAAGTTTGCTAACCATAACTTTAAAATTGTGGACGATATTTGCTTTTGAGAATTTGGGGCAAGGAAATGGGCTTAGAATATTAGAGGGGGTTCCTCGTAATCTATCTTCAAAGTTAGCTAATTTCAGCTCTTAAAATTTACCCCTAAAACTTGTCGACTGTAGCTTTAAAATTGTGTGATATATGTGGCTTTATCGACTTGTGATAAAATCATGTATATAGCAATCAAAGTAATACAGTTCACAGTTACAGTCTACAGTTTATCAATATTACGTACAGAAACCTATCATTCCACATTTGAAGTCCTTAGCCCATGATAATTCATGATAATTGTTGCTTATATTTTACCCAATTTGAATGGGTTCAAAGCATACAAATATTAATTTCAAGTCACAATTGATTATTTGGACCGTTAACATGCCTTGATAAATATATGTATATATATAAATATGTTTCAAATGCTATTAAATAGTTACGTAATTAAGATTTCAGTAAACATCTGCCGATGCCAAGGAATTATGAATACCGTCAACCAATGCTGATTGTTCCTCTCACTAATAATTAACTAGACGCCCCACTCATGAGAAGGGGTAGCTGCTAGCAAGTGGTTGCTGTGAATGTGTATGATGGCAACATTCGATTTAATGCTTACCGCCCTCGTCGCCATTTGCCGGGGAGGCTGTTGTTGTCAGACGACGTGTCTGAAACTGGCGACGCAGCGCATAGCTGGCTGACTGGAATTTGTTGGTGTTGGTGTTCGTGTTGCTTGTTGCTGGCGTCAATGTTGCCAGCGTCAATGTTGCTGGCTCAACGATTGTTGACGAGCTTTTTATTTTCAGCTTGCTCAGGTAGCTGTTGCTGTTTTTGTTGCTTGTTGCCGCTGCTGCTGCTGCTGTTGCTGCTGCCGTTGTGGTAATTGTTGTGGTTGTTGCTGTGGCTGCTGCTGACTTACTACGCATTCGATTATATTTAGAGGTCGTCGTCGGTAATTCTGCAATTTGCGTGCCTGACTCAGATGATGCCGATGCCGATGCCGATGTCGGTGTGTTAATTATGCGTCTGCGCACGCTCAACACTGGACGACGCGACACAGCAGCAGCAGAAGCAGCAGCAGCAGCAGACCCAGCAGCAGACGCAGCCGCAGCCGCAGCAGAGGCAGCAGCAGCTGAAGTTGAAGTTGATGGCACAGTTTGTGTGCGCAGCTGGCAGTTGAAAGTCGATCCATCCAAGTTGTTTTAGTGGTCGAGAGTCGATGATGGTTGGTTAGGTTTTGTGTGGCACATGAAATGAAGCGAGCAAATTGCATTTAATATTGACAATTATTCAAAAGGAAAGGTTTTAACTATTTGGCTTATAAAAATTCATTCATTCATTGATCGATCGGTTCACTTCGCTCAACTTGCTTGTTTTGTGCTTTTTTTGTCGTGTGTGGGTTGTGCGTTTTATAATTGTTGTTGTTTCTGTGATCTCAATACTGAGGTATCCGCGCTGTGCAGTTGCAGTCAACAGCAATCTAAAAGCAAGCTACATATTTACGTATATATATTTGTGTGATTATCAATTTGTAAATATATTAATTAGTATTAGTCATCACAATTGTAATATGTAATAGTAAAATAACTACATTAAAATCAAATACTAACACTTCTGTTTTATATTGTGCTTAATAAATGGTTAGGTTTTGTTTGTTTGTGAGTTGTTTTCTTTCCAAGCCGGGGGAATTTGAATCTTTTCAAAATATATCAACAGAGAGTCCCCAAAATGTTGTACATACTCAAAATCGTTATAGAAAATATTGCCTGAACCAGATTGACAAGATTCAAATTCAAATTTGAAAGTTTTCCTTTGCTTTTTTCTTTTCTGTTTTTTTTTGTTTTTTTGCAATTTTAAAATTGCAATTAGTTGAAACCTGCATAAAAATATTAAATACATAAATAAACATAAGCTAGTCATAAGTATTCAAATATATACAATATATACAGACAGCTGACATGCCAAAAAAATGCAGTCTGGCATTTTAATTGAAGGACGTTAGAATGTCACAGAATTTACATTGTATGTATATGTGCATGCTGGATGTATATGAATATATATATATATATATATATGTATATATATATGTAAGAGCACTCATACTTAAGCTGAGGCAACAAAAAAATCCATAATGCCAACGAAATTGGTACCAGTTTGGTTTGTTGCTGCTGTGCGGCATTGTGTTGGCGGTGAGTAAATGTGAAACTCTCGGCAAGTAAGTAAGTCTGTTGTTGACATTGACAGTAAATAAGAAAAAATTCAAATAGCGGATGACAACAGTCATATGAAACCTACGATGTGAGATTTGGCTAAGTCTGTGTGTGTGTGTGTGTGTGTGTGTGGGCGTCTTTAAATGCCAATGTCGCTGAGAGATGAGCTAATGTGCCACGCCCTGCACACGCCGCTTACGCAACATGGAAATGGAGATGGTGATGAAGATGAGCCAGCAGCTGGATAGGCTTGGCCGGCTGGAGTCAGACCGGCCAGCTCTTTTGTCAGCAACAACAGCAATAACAGCAACTGCATGCCAATGTGATTGCATAATGCTCTCAAGCACAAAGATGAGCAGCTTTACTGATGCTGTGCTGTGCTGTGCTGTGCTGTGCTACATGCCAAACTGGTTAGCTTTAATTAAATATTGTGCAAGTGATTGCCGCGATCATTGCCAGCATTGCCAGCATTGCCAGATGCCAGAAGCGTAAGTATGCCAGTTAATAGGGCGTCGTCATCATCATTGTTGCGATAAAGAAAGTTGTTGGCAATGCGCAAAAAAAGGAAAATGATGCTCTGCGCTGCATGTGTGGGTGAAAGTCGCTTCGTTGCCAAAGGGAATTTGTAGCCATGCCAATTTGATGGACATCCGATCTCAAGTGATATGCATATCGACTGGGAGTAGGGTGCCAAGGGCTCTCAAAGCTGATGAAGCTGAAGCGGCACAATGGAATTCGAAACGATTCGAATCGAAACAAAAGGAAACAAAACCATTGAAGGTCAGTTGGCTTACTGCGAGCTGGGTAAAAGTGTCTGTAAAAGTCTTTTAAGTAGGTCATTTATGCCATTGATTTCAACTGACATACTTTAAATGTATTTTTTTGTTGTTGATTTTTGGTTTTGTTTGAAATTTAGACATTCAACATTTTAGGGAAGACAAATGCGTGCAAGCGAAATAAATAAAGTAGAAAGTTTAAAGGTCAAATAAACGAAAAGCAAATGCGATTTTCGCGTCTTTGCAATGCAATGCACCTGCCACATTCAGCCGCAACTGTCACGTGCTTTAGCTTGGAGTATTTTACGACTTGGAAATTGGATTTTTGAGTGGTTCACACACACACACGGACACTCGTGGTCTGTCCAAGTCTTTTGACATGGCCCACGTTATAGTACGGATGTCAATACTCTTTACTTATTGGCCCGATTGCCTTGGTAACATTACTTTGGTACTAATTCCGATTTCTCACGGTAACACAATTTTGCTTAACCTGTTGGCTTTATTTTATATTTTGTTGATTTTTTAACTGACGCTGAAGCTTGGCGTAACCCGCAGTTTAGCATGTGATTAAAGCTGCCAAGAGCCATTACAATTATGAAACAAGTGGCAAGACATTTGCACATGTAACAAACTGAAGTGCTGCCAAATTCGTGGACTCGTTTATTGCTGACTCTTCATATTGCCTCAAATATCTTTCTGCATTTGCGTGTGGGTTATGTTTTTTGTGTATGGTTTGCGTTTGTAAAACCTTGCGAAACGTTTTACAAATTCGGCAATTTTCAACAATTTTTCTTATCACAAATCTTTCACATTTCTATCCAAGTAAAAATATAAATTGTAATTATTTGAACGCAAATCGGAGAGTTGTTGTTAATGTGCTATGTAATAAATATATTTTGCATATAGATGTATACTTTAGCGTTTTTTCTTGATCTCAAATTGATTATTGCGGGATATTGGATAGAATTGTTCAGTTTGAACCCAGAATACTACGGCTTGTGTGTATTTGTATTTGTTTGTGTTTATGGTGTGTTGTATTTGGGTATTTTACTATGATCTACATAGGATTTGTGTTGTTGTTGTTGGTTTTTTTTATACAAAATAATGTGGTTTGTTTTTGAGTTTATTTAGGTTTATTTTTGTGCATAAATATTTTACAACTAAAACTAATTGCAATAAACTTAAAGTAATTCAAAAAAGAGAAAAAACGGGAGAGATATTTAAAAATCGTATTGTTGGAAGCAAATAATATTGATTGAAAAAAAAAAGATGGTGAATTAATTAAAAAAATGAAGAAATTAAAGTTTATTTTAATAGCCTTAACGCAGAGGGTCGTTAAAGTTTCGATTGAACCAATTGGAAAAGTCTTTGCATTTTCATTACTGCATGTGATTGTGTGGGATTGTATGTTGCATATGTGTGTGTGTGTGTGTGTGTGTGTATTTGTGTAAGTATATGTGTATGTATTATATTGTTATTATGTATGGCAGCTTGAAGAATACGAATTTTTTGATAGTGTGTTCAAAAAGCAGCACAAAAAGCAGCAGTTTTTTTTTTGTTCTTTGTTTTCGTTTGCAAATCGACAAATTCGACTAAAATGTGGACAATTATTGTATTGAACGATTATTAATGTTATTGCGCAGCAAAGGAATAGGCAAAAGGATAATAAAAATAGAAATCAATTTTTGAGTGACAAAGCCACGCAGCCAATTATTTACAGGGCGGCAATTAATGTGTGTGTTAAACTTAATGCTTTTGTCTCTGTACAAAATATAAGACTAGAAATAACTAACTACATTTTTTTTTGTTTGTCTGTGGTGCGGCATTTAAGGCGCCACTGTGATTGTTGTTGTCGCTGTTGTTGTTGTTGTTGTTGTTGGGGCTGTTGTTGTTGTTGTAGTTGTTGTATTTGTGTTGCGCTGACGGTGACGCAGTCGACGGCCACGCCCACGTCGCGCCTTCTTGCGATGCACCACATGCGTTTCGGTGCTGTAGCTGATTTTCTCGCTAATGCTGCTACTACTGTTTGTAAGTGTGTTTCCTGCTTGCTGTGTTTGGCTAATAGTGTTAATATTTGTGTTGTTGTTGGTGTTGTTGGTGTTGTTGCTGCCACTAATAGAGCTATGTGTTAGGAGTGTTGTTGTTGTCGTTGTTGCGCTTTGAATGATTTGTTTATCGGGCCCGTTCGACAGCTGATTAGTGGTCGGTGCGTGCAACACGGACACATGTTGCACAGAGAACGCCGAATTCGAGTCTGCGGGGGCCATATCAGTTGCTTCGGTAGTGCTGCTGTCTGTGGCATCTGACTCGGACTCGGACTCGGACTCGGCAGCGGACTCTGCTTGCACCTTGCTTAGAATGACCTTGTCGAGATTGGCTATCGAGATGATTAGGGGTGAGGATTCATTGGATTCGGGACGAAGTAGGGGTACAATGGGTCTTACGTATGTGGCTGGCAGTGCAGCAGCAGCAGCTGTTGTTGTTGTTGATGTTAATGTTGCTGTTGTTGTTGTTGTTGTTGGTGGTGGCACAGAGCTATTAATTGTATCCAGCTGAATCTCTCGGAGCTGCTCGGTGCTGGTTTCCAAACTGCTGATGCTATTCACGCTCAGTTGCTTGGCCTTGCGCGACGAGTCAAACAAACCCTCGAGCGAAATCGTTGATGTTTCGACGGCACTACGTATTACCTCGGGTATCAGTGATTTACCGTTGCGATCCAAATATGAGTCAGCATCATCTTCAGTTTGCGGCAGACTGTTGCGGAAGGGAGCTGAACTGAGTATGGGCGACGCCACGTTGGGTTCGGTGGGCGTGTAATCGGCAACGGTGCTGTGGCCATCATTGATTTGAATGTCACTGCCATCGACTAGATGGACATATTTTACCACGCTAATCTCGCCCAGCTGCTCGACATGGGGCAGCGATTCAACGCGCAATGTGCCAAAGTCCTGATTGGCCTTGGACTTGCGTTGGGCGGCCTTGGCCTGTTTCGAGTTGATCTCAACAATGCGATTGATTTCGATCAGCTTATGCTTGGGCTCTATAGCGGTGGTCTTGCTGCCCAACGGCCGTCCCGTCGGCTCCTGTTCATCATCCGCCTCACCATCGAGCAGGGTGAATACGTGGAGCAGTGTCGTCGCTGGTGGCGGCGATGGCGTTGTTGCTGTCGCTGCTGTCGATGACAACAACGATGTGGCTTGATCCTGTGGGAGTGAAGAGATATTGGTGGCTTCATTAGCATTGTTAGCATGGTACACATGTTGTGGCGGTTGTGCGTTTTCGTTTACGGTATAAGTTTCAGTGTTGGTGATGTCTGTTGACAGTGTTGTGCTTGTTGGAATTGTTGTTGTTATTGGTGTGCTTGGTGTGGTTGTCACATAGCCCTGCCTCTGCTGATCGTCGGACTCCTCGGTCGTATCCGTCTCTACGATCGTATCAGTATCTAGCTCGGCCCCCGGCCTGACAACCTTTGGCTTGAGGGTCGTATGCTTCTTGCTGTTTATGTCAAAGATCTTTTTGTTTCGTGCATTGAGCGCATCAATATTGAGATCCTCTATCAGAGAATTCTCGCTGGCCGCATCGGTCGCCTCCGTTGATGGACCCGTGTATTTGCGCTCGTAACTGCGATTGTTGTTTGGTATGAACGGTGCCGGTTTCAACGGTGTCAACGGTGTCGTCCGCTCATAATTATTTGCCACTGGGCGCAACGGTAAATTCGGCGTTGCCACACCTGGTGGACGATTTACCACACGGGAACGACTACTGCCACCGCCAAAGCGACTGGCTGATGTCGATTGGATGGAGGAGGTGGTACCACCGTTTGAACTGGAATTGGGCTGGCGATTGCGTGGATTAAATGGCACATTGCCACCATTGGCGGTGGGTGCAAAGTTGGGTCGATTGCCAGGTGGGGCACGATTATCCTTGCCCCGATAGGTGGATGACTGTGTATAGGGTTTGGGTGTATTTTCTTGGTCTTGGCCTTGTTGCCTGGATCGCTCTTCTTGCTTCCCATCATTATTATCTTCATCGTCATCGTCACCACCATTATCTTCATTATCTTCATCATCTTCTTCATCTTCTTCACTGCCTTCGTCCTGATTCTTAGCGGGCTGTGGCGGCTTGGGCTTGGGTATAAAAGGTCTTCTCACCGCTCCCGCTTGATTGAACTGCGGGCGAGCAGTAACCACTGGCTGTGGCTGCTCCTGCTGTTCCTCATAATCCTCATCGTCATTGTCATCGTCTTCGTCTTCGTCCTGCCCCTGCTCATTTTGCTGCTGGAAACGGTCGGTACCCGGCAAGCGTGCACCTCGTGGGTCGCTACGCACAAAGCCCTCGCCACGGTTACGCACACTAGAGTTGAAGGGATCGAAACGTCCATTCTTGCGACGCACAAACTTGGCCGTTGGCCGTTTGGTGCTAAAGACTAGGGCCGGTTTTGTGGGTCCGCTTGTAGTTGCCGAGGGGGCGTAAGGCCGCTTGGCAACTAGCTTGCGTCGGAAGAACGGACGTGGCGATGATGACACCACTGTTGTACCACCGCTCGAGGGCTTATCACCATCATCAGCATCATCATCATTATCATCGTCATTATTAGTGCGTGTGGTAGCGACTTTCTCGGCCAATAGCTTCTTGAGACGATCATTGATGACACCCTGTTCACCGTTGCCTCTTGCTTGCTCTGCCTTGACTTTATTGCGCAATCGCTGCAGCTCTGAGTTGTCGTCTCTTTCACTCGTCTCGGTGGTGGTGCCACCACCCTGCAGTCGACTGTTGATGACGCCATCTGTGGGCTCGCCACGCAACTGCTGACTCTTGAGGCGATTACGCAGACCCTGTAGGTCAATAGGTCTACGCGTTTGTTGTTGCTGCGGCTCCCGCTCAACATCATCATTTTCCTCGATATCGAGTTCCTGGTCCTGATCATTACTCGATCCTGTTGCTGTTGCTGCTGTTGCTGCTACTGCTGCTCCACCGAAACGTGTGCGACTCGGCTTAAATGGTGCACGGGTGGTTGTTGTTGTTTCACCATTCTCCACACTGCTCAATTCCTTTTCCTTTTCCGGACTCGTGGACTCAGTGCTTGTCGCAACGGGCCGCAATTTGCGTACAATTTTACGGAAACGTTTTATGGGATTGGGGTTGCTGTTAGTAGTGTTTGTGTTGTTGCTGTTGCTAATGCTGTTCTCATTCACAGTGTTAGTTGTATTTGTGTTGCTGTCTGCTGTGCTATTGCTACTAATATCAATAGTTGACTGGAGTGGCCGTCGATATTTGAGTACGCGTATGCGCTTAAGTGTTGGTTTAATTGTCGCTGTTGTTGCTGGAGTTGTTGTCGGTGTTGTTGCTGTTGTCGTTGTCGTCTCATCATCATCATCTTCACCAGCATCTTCATCTTCAGCATCACTTTGATCATCTGTTTCTTCAGCCGACTGGCCATCGACTCTGACTAGTTTAGTTACCTGTGCTCGATTTCTGGAGCCAAAGTTGAAGCGACGAGTGCTTGCCGCTCTTGTTGTTGTTGTTGTTGTGGTTGCTGTTGCTGTGGTTCTCTCAGTTGTTCTTGATGTGGTGGTGCTGCCTCTTGTGCGACTCAATTGAAAACGATTCTGAAAACGTCGTTTAGAATTAACGTCATTACCTATGTCATTTACAACACGCTCGGGTGCCCCACTCTCATCATCAATATCATCATCGTTATCATTATCATTAACATTAACATTATTATAATCATTCTTATCCTTCTCCTCAATAGCAATATCTGCCTCTAGACTATCATCATCTTGTGTATCATCATTATTATTAGCATTAACAGTGACTGTGACTTGTTTTTGTTTATTGTTTGTGTAAATGTATTGTTTTTCGTTTTTGTTGTTTTCGTTGCTGTTGTTCTTGTTTGTATTGTTAGCATTAGAAAACTTAAAACGATTATTTAAATAATTGGCTACGGTGCTGTTACTACGACTACGATTACGTTGTGTGCCAAAATTACGACCAGCTACGTTAAGTGCAGTGCTCTGGTTAGTATTATTGTGGTTGTTATTAATGTTAGTTTTTGATACCTCATCATTCAGAATGTCAGCGTCTGGGTCATCGTCACTGATTTGTGTCCGGGTCTGGGTTATAGTTTGAGTCTTTGCTATTTGTCCATTACGTTGTCTACTGGCAAGTAACCGGCTACGAATTGAGCTGGGAGTTGTACTGCTCCTTGGCCTCTGTTCAACGGCCTCCTCGTACTCATCATCGTCATTATCCTCATTTTCATCCGCGTCCTCATCCCCATCCTCATTCCCATCTTCATCGCCATCACCATCATTCTCATCCGGCTGATTTTCTTCATTGCGATTATATAGATTTCGATTAAATGCTACAGGGTTACGTCGCGTACTGGAACTAAGTCTTATGGGCGTTGCTGTAGTTCGGCGCGCTCCAAATTTAGGTAGATTTCTCTCTGTAGTGGATAACTGGCTTAAGCGTGAATCGAGTAGAGCCCGGTGTCGGTTTGTTTGCAGAAATCCGCCTCGTATTGTTAGACTATCATCAACATCTTCATCATCATCAATGCTCGCCTCGTTGTCGCTGTCGTTATCAGTGTCAGAATCACCTATTGACTCGGTGGTTGTTGTCGTTGTCTGTCCCCTCCGAGTCAGTGGCAAGCGAGTACGTGTGCGGCTCAAGGCCGCAAATGGTCGACGTGTGCTAATCTCGTCAGCGTTCGTTGCTCCCGGTGTTGTAACAACGGTTGCTGAGCTTTCTGTTGCGGTTCCATTGAAGCGGCGACGTGTTAAAAGTTGACGTCGCGCCGTGGGTCGATTACTGTACGTTCGTGTCGCTGATGTTGTAGATTCGATATCTCCGGCACCACGTATTTCCGCTGAGCTATCTGCATCTTCGCTGATCTCGTTGGCCTTGCTTGGACTTACTGTTGTTGTATTGTACCGACGACGTACCAAACTCTGGCGTCGTGATGTTGGTCCACTTTGTGTTGTGGCAGAGCTATCCTCTTCTTCCGTGACATCTTTTGTTGCTGTTGCGGCTGTAGTTGCATTAAAGCGACGGCGTATTAAGAGATTACGTCTAGATGTGGTTGTTTCTTCGGCACTTTTTACTACCTCCGAGTTATCTTCATTCTCGTTTATTGCGTTGGATTTGTTTTGACTAACTGATGTGTTGGTTGTTGTTCCATTGTACCGACGACGTATCAGAAGATTCCGCCTAGACGTAGTTGTTCCTTTGTCGCTATCGTCACCCTTATCACTCGCTGTTGTGGTAGATACAAGAGCCGGATCGTCTTCTGTGGATCCGTTTATGCTTTCGATAGCATCGCCAGCATTTTTCTCGATATCTTCTATACCATCATTTTTCGTTGTGGTTGTACTCGTTGTCGTTGCATTAAAGCGACGGCGTATCAAAAGATTACGTCTAGATGTGGTTGTTTCTTCGGCACTTTTTACTACCTCCGAGTTATCTTCATTCTCGTGCACTTCGTTGGATTTGTTTTGACTAACTGTGTTGGTTGTTGTTCCATTGTACCGACGACGTATCAGAAGAGTACGCCTGGGTGTGCTTGTTTCTATCTCGCTATCTCCAGAACTACTTTTTACTCCAGAGCTATCGTCATCCTTATCACTCGCTGTTGTGGTAGATACCAGAGCCGGATCGTCTTCTGTGGATCCGTTTATGCTTTCGATAGCATTGCCAGCATTTTTCTCATCATCATCGATATCTTCTACACCATCCTTTTTCGTTGTGGTTGTACTCGTTGCCGTTGCATTAAAGCGACGGCGTATTAAAAGATTACGTCTAGATGTGGTTGTTTCTTCGGCACTTTTTACTACTTGCGAGTTATTTTCTTCCTCGTATACTTCGTTGGATTTGTTTTGACTAGCTGATGTGGTAGTTAGTGTTCCATTGTACCGACGACGTATCAGAAGAGTACGCCTGGGTGTGCTTGTTTCTATCTCGCTATCTCCAGAACTAATTTTTTCACCAGAGCTATCGTCATCCTTATCACTCGCTTTTGTGCTGGATTCCAGGACAGGACGTTGCGATATTTCTTCGCTATTGTCTTGTGTGGATGCGGTTGTGCTTTCGATAGCATCACCAGAACTTATATCATCATCATCGTCATCTTCAACACCAACCTTTGTCGTTGTTGTTGAACTCGCTGTCGTGGCATTAAAGCGCCTTCGTATCAGAACATTGCCTTTAGATGTGATAGGTTCATCAGTAGTTTGGTCACCATCTTCAGAGTTACTGATTGTGCTTGAGCTATCTTCATCCTCGGGGATGTCGTTAGCTTGATTTTGACTCGCTGTTGTGGGGGATGTTGTTGCATTATATCGACGGCGCACAAGAATCTGGCGTCGTGGAGTTGGTTCGCTGCTGTCTTCTTTGGCTATGGATGTAGATTCGCTACTTTCTGTCAAGTTTTGCTCATCATCCTTAGCTTCTTTGTCTATATCAGCAGTTTCTGTGGTAGAAGCGCTTATCGTTGCATTGAAGCGTCTGCGTACAAAAAGTTTTGCATTAGGTGTAAGCGTTGTTCCTTTTGATGCACTTATGGAATCGATATCTCCAGGACTACCAGCTGTGCTTGAGATCTCCTCTGCTTCGTCGTTGACCTCATTGTCGACGATGCCTTGCTCTGTTGTTCCAGTGCGTGTTCCTGCATTAAATCGGTTCCGTATCAAAAGTTGTCGTCGTGCTGCGAGCTTATCAGTCGTTTTTGCTGTGGTCGTAGAGTGCTGAACATTTGGAGTACTGGTAACATCATCAGTTTGATCTATTACGTTGTCCCCGTTATGTGCTGTTGTAGTGGTGGTTCTTGTTACATTAAAACGGCGACGTATCAAAAGTTGACGGCGACTAGTTTGCTCTGTGGTAGGGCTGGATTCGGTAGTTACACCATCGCTTTTACCTACTTCGTTTTCATCGGCCAATTCAGCAAGAAGTTCATCGAGATCTTCATTTAGATCATCATTTGCATCGGCAAAGCTAACTGGATCGGCATCACGATTTGCTGGTCTCACTGGCACTCTTCGATTGATGCCAAAATATGGACGAACCGTTGATCTCGTGCGGCTGGTGCTGCTTTCCGGGCTTGACGTGGTTGTTGTTGTCTTGTCGCCGCCTCTGCCACGAAAACGTTGAGAAAAAGCTCTTTTGGTTGTTGTCTCTAGTAGCTGTTGCTCCTTCTCTGGATCTGCAGTTGTGGTTGTTGTCCTGGTGCCAACTCTGCCACGAAAACGTTGAGATGAACTATAGGCAGATCTTGGGGTGGTTGCCTCTAGCAGCTGTTGCTCCTCCTCTGGGTCTGCAGTTGTGGTTGTTGTCCTGGTGCCAACTCGGCCACGAAAGCGTTGAGATGAACTATAGGCAGATCTTGAGGTGGTTGTCTCTAGCAGCTGTTGCTCCTCCTCTGGTTCGATTACTTTAATTGTTGGCTGTAAACGCGTCCGATTTAATTGGGAATAAGTACGCAACGCACGAGCATCTTCCGCAACGCGCTGTGCATCGTCTAAGATGGAGACCTGTACAAGATTTCGTAAGGTTTCATTTCTGCCTGTCGTCGGTGATAGCGTGGTTTTAAAAGTTTTGGCTTGCCGACTTGAATTTTCCTCCACGTCATCTATATCTGCTGTCAACTCATTATCATCATAACTGTCATCATCAATAGCCGCAGCGGTAGTTTGGGTTATCAGCTCAGGTGACCCGATCAATTTTGCCCCCAGGTGACCTACGCTGACCCGGGGGTTTTCAATAAAAAATGACTCAGTTCGGAAATGATTTCACGGGCCTGTTCCATAGCCAAACGACGCTCCTCATCCAGTCCTTGGGCATCGTTCTCCGTCTCCTCTAACGAATTGCTTGGCGTCCCATTGTCACTAACATTGAAGACATCATGGATTTGTTGCTGTATGTTTACAGAAACGCGCTTACCATCGTCTGGTGAAGCTGCAGTCTTATCAATGTATGTTATCGGAGAATCCTTGACGTATTGATAATATTTGCGACGATGATATATTGGCAACGAGAGATTGTCATCTGAGTTAGTTTGCGTATTTCTTGACGTTGTTTCCCCTGTGGCAACATCTTCGTTATTGGCTTTAAGGAAATTCACTGCATTTGCAAACTGACGTTTCAAATCCTGCAAGTCATCTTCTTCTGCAGGCTTAGTTGTCGTTGTTGTTGTGGTAGTAGTTGTTGTTGTGCTTGTTGTAGGATTGGTGCTTGTTCTTAGACGCTTGATAATGTTTTGCTTAACAGCTAGCTGCTGTGTAACTGTGGTTGACTCTTCTTCTGGCTCTGCTGTCGTTGTTGCAATAGTTGTTGTTTTTATGGGTCGCTTAAAGGTTAGCACTCGTCTGGTTGTCGCTTCATTGTCTGAAGTTGTTGTCGTAGATGGCGCCGTGGTTGTCGTAGATGGCGCCGTGGTTGTCGTAGATGGCGTCGTGGTTGTTGTTGTTGGCCGTTTGAATGCCGGACGTATACGACGAGTACTTGTTTCATTCTCAATGATATCAGATTGTTTTTCAGTTGTCGTCCTTTCAGTTGTTGTCGTTGTGGGTCTTGGCCTAGTGGGTCTTGTGCGTACTGGCCGCCTTGTCGTTGTTTCCGTAGTTTCCGTATTGTCTAAGTCGTTCTCATCGGCCTGGTACACAAACTCCTCGACATCTTCGTGCTCGATGGTTTCCTTGGGCTTTTTCAGCAGGCGTCTGCGTATCGTCTTTGTCTCACTTGATGGCGTTTGTTTGGTGCGCTGTCCCCGCGACGAAAAGTCCAATGCCAGTAATGAGGATAAATCGTTGCTACGAAACTTGGCGGAACCACGATTGCGTGTGATGATGCGTGGTGTGGTAGTGACCTCCGGCTGACTAACCTTATCATAGACATACTCATATTCGGCCGGTTTTTCCTCCACGGTCTTGGTGTGCACACGCTTCACTACTTTGCCACTATCAATTGTACGCACATAAGTGGTGCGAGTGCGTGTAATACCGTTGCCCAGGGACTCGGTGTGGCTGGTGGTGCGATTGCGCACTGCCCCAAGTTGAGAGCGGCTATTAAACTTCGATTGCGTTGATTTCTCATCGATCTTTATTTCTTCTGGTGTACTACTTTCGATCTCTTCACTCTGTTGTGCGGAGGATGTCTTGTCAGTTTCTTCCTCCTTGTCCTGTGACGTTTCCTGTTGATTTGCAGCTTGCTGGGAAATTGTCCGATGCCGGTGCTGGTCGTGGTTGTATCTGACTTGCTTATTTGCATCCGTTGCCAGGAGCGAAGAGAGATCGCCCCGATTACGTGGTCGGTAGCTACCTCGGACAATTACTCGGCGTCTTGGAATTTTCGTCGTGGTTTCACTGACATCTGCAACATCTGCCTCATCATCGGCTTGTGTTGGGCTTGCTGTAGTTGTTGTTGTTGTTGTTCTAGTAGTGGTGCTGCTACGCCTTCTACTAGAGAGTGATCGTCGGGTGCTGCTACTTGGCGCTGCAGTTGTTGTTGTTGATGTGGTTGTTGGCACTGTACTCTCTGTACTTGTTGACGCTCTGCTGCGGAACAAAGAGTGGCGTGGATACTGTTGAGTTTTTGTACTGTTAAGCTTCTCAATGGAGCCCTCAGTGGTTATTGTCAAAGTGTTTGAGGCATTTTGTTGCTCGGTGGTCGAAGTGCTGCTGTTTACAAGAACAGATCTGGTTGTAGTTTCATTAGAAATCTCGGCATCAGCTGTGGTTGTTATCGTGGAACTGCTTGTTGGCAACTCCGCGGCTTTATCAACATTCGTTGGGATGGTGGTAAACTCTGATATTTCTTTATCATCAATGGTTGCAAGATTTTCTTCCATAGATGGAATTTCAGTCACCGTTATGTCTTCTCTTGAGTCCTGTTCAGTTGCTGTATTGCTATCGTCAGGTATGTCATTTGAAGCTGGAGCTCTAGTCTTGCCACGAGCCACTATCGGTGGCTCATCATCAATTATCTCCGCTGCAATATTCTCATCCTCAATAGTTGTCGTCGTTGTCTCCGCAATGTGACCACCTCGCGCTACGGGTTGCTGAATGTTCTTTGGTTGGTTAGATTCGCCAGGATTGCGTATGAATCCGGAGCTGCGATCTTCGCTCAGATGGGCGCCTGTATTGTCGCGAGTTATGGCATTGTAGTGTATCTGTTCATTGGCACTACTGCGACTAGAAGAACGACTAATGCTTTGGTAGTTACGTTTGCCAGTTGATCCATTGGATGCTAGATCGGATTCAATCTTTGAATTTGTTTGACTAAAAGTACGTCCTATATGTTTTCTACCGGATTCAGCAGTTGTTGACTCTACGTCTGCAGTAGCAGCAGCTAAAGTTTTATTAACGAGATCCTCTTGGACCCGACTAGAAGTACGACTAATGCTGTGGTAGTTACGTTTGCCAGTTGATCCGGTTGATGTCAGTTCGGACTCAACCTTTGAATTGACTTGATCGGATTCAGCGGATGATGACTCTACGTCTGCAGTAGCAGTACTATGATGTTTTGATGTTTTGTCAATGAGTTCCTCTTCGAACCCACCAGAAGTACGACTAATGCTGTGGTAGTTACGTTTGCCAGTTGATCCATTGGATGCTAGATCGGATTCAATCTTTGAATTTGTTTGACTAAAAGTACGTCCTATATGTTTTCTACCGGATTCAGCAGTTGTTGACTCTACGTCTGCAGTAGCAGCAGCTAAAGTTTTATTAACGAGATCCTCTTGGACCCGACTAGAAGTACGACTAATGCTGTGGTAGTTACGTTTGCCAGTTGATCCGGTTGAAGTCAGTTCGGATTCAATCTTTGAATTGACTTGATCGGATTCAGCAGTTGTTGACTCTACGTCTGCAGTAGCAGGAGCTGATGTTTTGTTAATGAGTTCCTCTTCGATCCCACCAGGAGTACGACTAATACTTTGGTAGTTACGTTTGCCAGTCGATCCGGTTGATGTCAGTTCGGATTCAACTTTTGAATTGACTTGATCGGATTCAGCAGTTGTTGACTCTACGTCTGCAGTAGCAGCAGCTGATGTTTCGTTAATGAGTTCCTCTTCGATCCCACCAGAAGTACGACTAATGCTGTGGTAGTTACGTTTGCCAGTTGATCCATTGGATGCTAGATCGGATTCAATCTTTGAATTTGTTTGACTAGAACGTCCTATATGTTTTCTACCGGATTCAGCAGTTGTTGACTCTACGTCTGCAGTAGCAGCAGCTAAAGTTTTATTAACGAGATCCTCTTGGACCCGACTAGAAGTACGACTAATGCTGTGGTAGTTACGTTTGCCAGTTGATCCGGTTGAAGTCAGTTCGGATTCAATCTTTGAATTGACTTGATCGGATTCAGCAGTTGTTGACTCTACGTCTGCAGTAGCAGGAGCTGATGTTTTGTTAATGAGTTCCTCTTCGATCCCACCAGGAGTACGACTAATACTTTGGTAGTTACGTTTGCCAGTCGATCCGGTTGATGTCAGTTCGGATTCAACTTTTGAATTGACTTGATCGGATTCAGCAGTTGTTGACTCTACGTCTGCAGTAGCAGCAGCTAAAGTTTTATTAACGAGATCCTCTTGGACCCGACTAGAAGTACGACTAATGCTGTGGTAGTTACGTTTGCCAGTTGATCCGGTTGAAGTCAGTTCGGATTCAACCTTTGAATTGACTTGATCGGATTCAGCAGTTGTTGACTCTACGTCTGCAGTAGCAGGAGCTGGTGTTTTGTTAATGAGTTCCTCTTCGATCCCACCAGAAGTACGACTAATACTTTGGTAGTTACGTTTGCCAGTCGATCCGGCTGATGTCAGTTCGGATTCAACCTTTGAATTGACTTGATCGGATTCAGCAGTTGTTGACTCTACGTCTGCAGTAGCAGGAGCTGATGTTTTGTTAATGAGTTCCTCTTCGATCCCACCAGAAGTACGACTAATACTTTGGTAGTTACGTCTGCCAGTTGATCCGGTTGATGTCAGTTCGGATTCAACCTTTGAATTGACTTGATCGGATGCAGCGGATGATGACTCTGCGTCTGCAGTAGCAGTGCTATGATGTTTTGATTTTTTGTTAATGAGTTCCTCTCCGAGCCCACCAGAAGTACGACTAATACTTTGGTAGTTACGCTTGCCAGTTGATCCGGTTGATGTCAGTTCGGATTCAATCTTTGGATTGGCTTGATCGGATTCAGCGGATGTTGACTCTACGTCTGCAGTAGCAACTTCTAACCGACTAGAAATACGATTGATGCTGTGATGGCTGCCTATTGATGGTATCGGCGAGTTGATCGTTGTTGTTTCGAACTCTTCATCTAAATCAGTTTCCTGCTCCGTTGAGGTTAGATGGCGACTCCGATAATTGAGCACGCCGCCATTGACCGCCAGTCGCTTGCCAGCATACCTACGTGAGTCTTTGTCGTCCTTGGTGTCGAGAGCATTGGGTGCTTTGGCTGCGAATCCTCTGAAAATCGCGAAGGTAGACGCGCGTCGCGCCACTTATATTTAATTTTTTTGTGGCTGTTGTTGTTTTGATCGTCATCTTTAGTAGTACTTAAATTAATGGTGCTAACTACGTCATGCCTTAAGATATTGCTACCATTACCATTAGCTACGTCTAAGTCAGCTACATTGTGTGTGCGTGTTGCGGTTGTTGCTGTTGTTGTTGCTTTTAATTGGGATGTTGTTGTTGGTTGCTTTGTGCTTGTGCTAGGGTCCAACAACAACTCTTGACTAGTTTTGGCACTCACCTTGGGCCTATCCAATTTGGATAGACGAATTTTGCCTATGCCCGCAATGTCATCGTTTTGTGTTTTGTTTACTTTATCGTTATTGTTATCGGTATCATTATTGTTATCGTTATTGTTAACAGTACTGGTTGTTGTTGTGGTAGGTTGTTGTTTAGTGGGTCGTGTTCGACGTCTAGGATAACCAAAGGGTCTTGGACTAGAAATGCTGCTAGTTGGGCTTACAGGTAGTTCGGTTGTAGTCAGTTCGGGTTGTTGTTGTTGGGTTCTTTGTGGTTGCCTTCGACCAGAGTAGGTGTTTCTAATGCTAGTTACAGTACCGTTAGAGTTACCACCAACATTGGGACTAGCTTCATTGTTGACTGCATCTGCACTGTTCTTGTTGTCGCTGTTTACGCGTCGACGAATTGTGGCGTACTTCGATTGTGTCTTAGTTGTTGTTACCTTATTTGTATCAATATTGTTTCTTATCTTGTCATCGTCATCATTGTCATCGTCGTCGTCATTGTTGTCATCGTTCTCGTTGTCAATGCTGTTGTGTTTGCTATTAGCTGTTGTTCTTGTTCTTGCCAGTTCAGACTCCGTTGTCGTTATTGTGGTCGTTGATGTCGTTGTTGTGGGTGCAACTTGTGCCAGGTTGTTAACCCTTAAATCAAGGGTGGGGATCTGGGATGCATCGCTTGGCGGCATTGTTGTAAATTGTGGCTCTAACATATTGTTTATGCCATCAGCCAGGCTCAAGGCGTCGATGCTAGTGGTTGGTGTTTGGATAGTGGATGCTGCAGTTGGTGTGGGTGTGGGTGTGGGTGTGGGTGTGGTTGTGGATGTGGGTGTGGGTGAGGTGGGTGTGGTTGTGGTGGCTTGGATGTTAGTATTGCTCGTTGTGAGCGGTATGCTAGTGCTTTCAATTGGTTCAGTGGTTTCGTTAGTGATTGTTGTATCTGGTTGTGGTTGGGTGGTGGTAGAGGTGATTGGTGCTGCTGTGGTTGCTAGTACGTTGTTAGTGTTCACACTGTTGCTGCTGTTGCTGTTGTTGTTGGTGGTGGTGGTGGTGGTGCTCGCCTTGGCAGTCTCAGTGCCGGTGACTGTTGTTGTGGTTGTTGTTTCTGGTGTTGTTTCTGGTGTTGTTGTTGTGGTTCTGCGGCCAATGCTCGCGTATTTACGTGTATTTGTTGTTGTTGTTGTGGTTGTTGCTGTGCTGCTTTGATTTCTTTGTACCGTTACATTTTTATGTTGTGGCTCATCTTCATATTCCTCGTCGTCCTCATCAGCATCCTCGATATCGACACTAGCTGCGCCGCTGCTCTTTGTGGGTCTCGTCCGTTCAATGTATTTGTAGCTACACAAAGAGAAAGAGAGAGAGACAGAGAGAGAGAGAGAGGAAGGGTGTGTGAGTAGGCGTGCAAAAGACGCATTCAAAAACATATCTACAAGCACTTTAAGTATATATAGATTCTTGATCAGCATTATAGACATGTCCGTCTGTCTGTTTGTTTGTCTTATCTTAATGGAACTCGAAATATATATCCGACTTTCTAGCAGTTCATATGTAAGATTCGAACGGATTAGACCAGTAAGATGAATTATTGTCCGAAAAACTTGTTAGCAGGATATCCAAGCCAAACTCACTAGGTATGAGTATTATTCTGCTCCCTACATTTTGGAGTCATAGTCAAAATTGGATTACTATGTAATATAGCTTCCATAGAAAAAATTGGTCGGTTTTTTAAATTAATAATGAAATTCAGATGTGAGCAAGTGGACTCTGTCTTGGAAGGGTATGTAATCTTCGATGTGGCTACCTTCTTGTTCGTACTTACCGATTCGTTGTCGAGCTAACTAATACGCCAGCTGTGTCCGAAGCAGTGCTTTCTGGACGCTCCGTGGTGCGACCACGTGTACGGCTCAGTGTAGCGTAGTGCTTCGTCTGTGTCTGCTCCTTGATAGCAACAGGAGCGACCTGTTCGTCCTCCAGCTCAGTCACCGATTCGATAGGCACTGCTGACGTTGTTGTGGGCCTGGAGCGCCTTAGACTTGTGTACGATGGCGTTGCAGAGCTAAACGGACGCCTGGTTGTTTCTGCCGGTTGCTGTTTGGTCTGAGATGGATCCTCTCGCTCATCGATCTCATCGTTGGAGTTGTTGTCGGTTGCTTGGTCACCGCGTGTGGCGGTGCCACGATTACGATTAATGGTCACATATTGTTTGCGCTCCTTGAGGAAACCATCGAATTCGGCCAGCTGCTCTAGTCCCTCGTTTTGCGGTCCTTGACGACTGTTTCCACGCAGCACAGATGAGTATTTAGAATTGTTGATCTGCGAGCTTGTCTCGTCCGTAGTGCTGCCCGACTCAGCCGTTCCGCTGGACTGTATCTTAAACGTATTAAAGCGATTGCGTGTAAATGTGCCCAATGTTCCCGGTCGACTCAGAACTCTGTCATACAGAGACTTGCTGATGGTTGAGGGCGTTGTCTGTACACCGCTAGCCGAGTTCTCTTTGAGCGTTATGGTACCATCTTTGTTACGCAGCAAATGCTTCTCCAGTTGCTCAACGCCACCGACCTTGCGTATTAGATCAATTAGTTCCTTGATGACCTGAGGATCCTCCTCAGCATCGCTGCCGAACTTGCCCAAATTTGGCGCATCATTGCCATCCTCTTCGTATTCAAGCACCTCCTCTTCTGCTGGTGTCGTGGTTCTTGCTGTCGTAGTGGTTGTGCTGGTTGTGCTTGTGATTCGTGGATAGACCGGACGAGCCACAGGCGCTGCAGTAACACGATTGTAGCTACTCGTGGGTCGTGGTGTTGTTGTGCTTGTCGAGCTTACGGGCGGAGTGGTTGTCGATCTGTGTGCGAGCAGTTAATAAATTAATCATTATGTGATTTACAACCAGCAGGCTCTAATTATTTAAATATCACTTTCAATTTCAACTCAACCCATCTTTCACGTATCGAAATGTATTTGTGTTTTCAAAATAAGTCTTAAGCCTTTCTTAAATTCTTCTTAATAAGTTTGAAGCCGATTGTTACGGAATATCGACGATCAATATTACTTATGAACTAGAAGACATTTTAATGCCCTTAAGAATATTCTGATGATAATTAACCATGCACCAAAACAACTTTGACTCTATCCCATTAACCAGCCCTATTGTGGAATTCAAATAATAATCCTGTCATTATTACATATAGATTTTTATACTCTGATACCTCTGTACAAGAGTATTTACATTTCTATATGTAGATATCAGACACAAGTCACTTACTTCTTGGTCTTGCATGGCACATTGCGAGCAAAGTCGCAAGAGTCGGCAGCGGGATTGAAGTATAGACCAGAGGGGCAAGTAAATTGATGGGCCACAATGCCCAGTGCGGATGGACCACTATCCAAACACCAGTAGTACTTCTTGCAGTCGCGAGGATGCTGGAAAAAGCCCTCTTCCTCGCACTTGAAATCGGAGCCAGGATCAGGCGTTGTTGGTGGCGGTGGTGTTGTTGACCCACGTCCACCAATATACAGTGATTGTCCCTCGACCTCGGTCAATTTAATAGTGGTGCTTGGCCCTGCTGTTGTTGTACTGCTGCTTGCCGGTCTTCGACCTGCGCTGGGTCGTCTTGGGGACGCCTCCGGCTTGGAGTTGACACGATTTCTGTTGCTGTTGCCTTCATTGTCACGACTTCTCGAACGCAATGGTTTCTGTGGCCCACTTGGCTTAGCCACCTCATTAATGCCCAGACTGCGACAGAGAGATGGAGATAGATAGAAGAAAATGTTTAGTTAAGTATTGGGTAATGAGAGTACTTTTCTTATGATATGTTACGCCTTTTGTGCAGGGTATCCCACAGAGAAGCCCTCTCGACGAGAGCATTCTACTTGTTTACAAATAATTTAATTAATTACTTATAGCACATCAAATATGGAATTAAACTAAAGTATTTTCCAATTATTCAACTCACCCGTATGCATCCAGCATGGCCTCCTTGGCCGCCTCAATTAATGGATACGGTTTACCGCTGCACGTGCCACGGAAATCATCGTTGTCGATGGCCCAGAACATAATACCACCTAGTCCATGGGCGACAACATATTCGGCTTTCTTGCGGACAATGGCTTCATCGTCGTAACCAACCCACTGATCGCGTCTATAGGCATAGGGACCCATGATATTGGCATTGGGCTGTACGACAGTCCACTCGGGATCCTCCTTAAGCGTTTGACAAATCTAAATAATGCACAAAATACATAATTAGAGTGGTTGATTGGCATACAAATGTAGATATGATTAAATTACCTCATAGTAAGCCAAGTAGCCCTTCTCTCTGGTGGCGTCACCCTGTTCGCCCGGTCCCTCGGATGGTGCACCGAGTTCAGTGCTTTCTTCGTTAATGAGTGTGTAGGAACGACCGTATGTGGGTATGCCCAATACCAACTTGTCGCGATCGGCTCCAGCCTTCAGATAATATTTGATTGAATAGTCCTGTCGGGTAAAAATAAATATATATCCTAATCTTTATGCAGAGAGACAGAGTCACACTTACAATATTCAACTCAGCATCATAGTTGTATTCGGAATCATCCTCCAGCGAGTAAAGGGGCGCATGATGATTTACGGATGGCTCATGTGACGAATGGAAATCATAAGTCAACACATTAAACCAATCCAGATACTTGTTCAGCTTGGGCACATCGTAACCCTTGTCAATATACTCAATGCCAGCGGGCACGGCCATAGTCAGCAGCAATCTTGTACGTCCGGTTTTCTCCGCCTCGCGCTCAAACTCCGCCCTCAACTCCTGAACAAATTGAGCATAGTTGTCGCGATACGCGACTTGCCGCCCTCACGATGTGCTGGGTATTCCCAATCCAAATCGATGCCATCGAAATGATTCTGGCGCAGGAACTTCAATATATTCTTAATGAAATGGTGGCGCCGGTCACCACTGGCAACCAGCGGTGAGAAGCGTGAAGAGGCCTCGTTCCAGCCGCCAATGGCAATCATCGTTTTCAGCTGCTTGTTGTACGTTTTGAGGCCAGTGAATTTAGCATAGCCACCTGCGGAAGTTCATCATATGAGATGTGAGTGAAAGCAACAGCAAGGCGGAAATTAAAGTCAAGCTGGGTTGCAAAATATTTGTGATGTTTCTGTTTTGAGTGGCAATTGCTAATGGAATTAGGCATGTGGGTGTCTGGGGCGTGTCTAGCTTACCCTGCTCAATATCCTGATACTTGTCAAATGGCTTCATTTGATTATCCTTGGTAAATCCGCCGAATGCGTACACCAAATGTGTACACAAATATGGATTTATATTTTGCGGATTAAATTTGGCTGTCCCCGGGCGATAAACACTCCAATTCGTATAATAACAAACCACTCGACCCTCACCGCTGGCAACTGCAAATGTTAACGTATATTCTCAGAGTACAGATAAATTGATTTCTTCGATTGATAAACTCACCATTGATGCAATAAGCCAACGCGCAGAGAAGGAAGAGTGTTTGCCAGGCCGCTCCAGGCCGTAACTGTAACGGGAATAAATAAGAAATAAAAAACACATGTTATATTTAAGTAACAAGCGGAAGTAAAAATGTAGTAAATGCGTATGAAAGTTTGACATAAGCTCAGCATTGACACAGTGACATAAATGGAATGGAATTAAATACACAAACAAATGTCACCACTACTACTACTACTACATCAACGAGACAATCCTCCGCCGTAACAAAAAGGTATCATTGGATCTATTGAATCACAACAAAATTCCCATGAAGGTCGACTGCGAATACGAACTGCAGCAGTTCATCACAATAACTCGAAAAGCTGACAAAAAAAAGAAACAAAAACAAGTTACACAACCTCATGAATTTTATATGCAAATTCCATAATTTAATGAAATTCAACCAACAACATTTTTGTAGTTTTTTTTTTTTTTTGTATATGGTGAGAAGTCGCAGAAGTTGTCGCTTTGGGCGCTGCCAATAAGGAAGCCACAACACCAAACACCAGTTCCCAATGCCAATAATCACATTGTATTATGTTGTTTTTGCTGCATTACATAAAGACATATTTTTGGCAATTAGGGCAAATGCATGAGCGCAGATCGAAGCCTATTCAAGTGACTCAGATTCATAAATATTTATATTTTCCGCTCATTCGGACAGAGTCGAAATAAACTATATATATGTACATACACACATACACACACATATATACATGTTATATATGTTTGCATATATGAGAAACGGATTTTTAAATCAAAACGCCAAAGTTTTGTAAGATTATAAAGAAACAACAACGCAAATAACCCAAACTACACACACACGCACACACACATATACATACATATATATATATATATGTATATTGATATATATATATATACATATCTCCCTTATACGCAGTCGGATTTTGGTCAGCAGCGTATAAAAAAAATAAAAATTACATAAGCAAAACCAGACAACAACAACAAAAAGTTGTAGCTTGTAGTTGTTTTGTGCGTGTATGTGAACCATGCCGGTTTTTGGCTTACACACGCACACACACACACACACACACACGCACACACACACACATGCATGTCTCACATGTCTTTCATTGATCGAAGCTAAACTAAACCTTAAAAAAAATGATATATAAATATTTGTATTTTATGTTCGCCAAGTTAGTGTTTTTCTTTTTTTGCCAATTAATTCAGCTATAAAAATACGTTTTCTATTTCATTAATTACAGGGGATATACCAGGAAAATTTTTTTCTTCATTTTTTTATTATGATAATGATATACCGACAAGACTTGCAGTATCTGTTGTTAGATTGGTAAAAAGTAGTATCTTACGATCAAATTGGCTTCAAAGTGAAAGTTCTTCTTAAATGGCCAAAATATTTCTCACAATTTAGCAATTATGCTGAGAAGCGTTAGAAATAGTATCAAGTCATGCACACACTTAAAGCGAATGCAATCCAACATTATTGAATGTGAGTGAGTGCTTTTGCCTCGAACGCTGATTATGGACTTTAGTTAATTGATACGTGGAAATGTTGCCATGAAGACCCACAAATAAAAAAATAAAAAAATAAATAAAAAAGCAAATAAAACAATAACAAACAAATATTTGTTTGGCTCAAACAAAAAAATACAACCATCGGCAATACTTGAGCCACAAAAGCTTTCCCCTCAAGCCAAAATCAAAAGCCGTAAGCCGTAAGCCATAAGTCAAAGCCGTATCCATATCCGGCACAAGTTGGAGTGTGCCATTTGCCGGCCACTTGTGGGACACAAGCGTTCTCTCGATTGCCTTAAGAGCGGGAAGTGCATGTGTTGTTTTGTTTTTGCTTTTAATAGTGACATATTTACCCAGTGCCTGAGTGAAGACCACGATACATTTGAATGGGCCGACAGCGGCAAGCAAGACCAACAACAATTGCTTATGGGACGCCTGACAATTTACATTTATATATAGCCATAATTAACATTAGTTGCTGCTGCTGTTGTTGTTGCTGTTGTTGCTGTTGTCGTACGCATTGCTTAACATTTCTTTATTGTCGATGCCGAAATGAAATGCGAATGCAGGCAGCTGTTTACAAAACTCGAAACGAGTATTGCATACACATGTGCGATGTACGATGTCTGTACAAATTGCATACCAAAAACTAAAACTAAAAAAAAAAGAAAAAATGATGAAAATATCCAAATAAAATGTCAACAATTCAGATTGTACAATGCGCATGCGCATTGATTGGCTCGGCGATTGACAAATTTGTCGAACTGCCGCCAAATGCATAGCGCAACAACAACAAAATGACGAAAATGAGCAGCACCGATATGTATAAATGTACATATGTATGTACAGATAAGTACTTAAGGCAAATGCAACATTTGCCAAAATGGATTTTAATTGAGTCGAGCGCTTTGGCAATTAAAAGCACACCAGCTCTTAATGTGGAGTGACGGGCCAAGACAGGTCGGCTCAGGGCGGGCCTAATCTGTTGCCGCAGGGCGACTGCAGCGACAACAACTTCAACTGCAACTGCAACTGCAATTGCAGCAGTAGAAACAGTTGTAATTTGAACACGAAACCAGCAGCCAAATTCGAGAATCATTTTAAATGAGTTACCCCAGAAACAGAAATGGAGTCGAAGTCAAAGACGGTGCTGCTGCTGCTGCTGCTGTTGCTGCTTGGTGGTCCCCAAACCAAACAATTTATGGCCAGCAAGTTTTGCTGATGATGTCGACAAGTTGCAACACTGTGGCACCAAAACGGCCGGAGCGGCCGGACAATTGTAGCATATATATACATATATCTCTCTCTATATATCTATATATCTATATATATATATATATGTGTGTGTGTGTGTGTTTTTTTTTTTGGTCTACCCAAAGCGGCAACTGCAACTGCAACTGCAGCTGGGAGCCCGTTGCTTATGTAAGTGATGGCCGCAAGTCTGCGTTACGCCTGCAAAACGATTGCGTACAAGCTGCATACTCCGAACTGCTTACACACATGCATACACACACATACACAAACACACATATAATACATGTACACTACATACGTGCACACATTTGCAATTTCTCATCTAAAGTTGTCGCTGTTTCTGTTTATGTTGCTGAAGGCACATTTTACTATGTTACTGTTGTCGTTGTCGTTGTTGCTGCTGCTGCTGCTGTTGCTGTTACTGTTGCTGTTGCTTCTGTTGCTGTTGTCGTTTGTTCACTTTTGCATAAAGCCTGCGTTGGCTTAGCCTTGAAAATGAAACTGGCTATTAAAAAAAACCACAACAATTATTTATATATATATATATATATTTATATTGTTGTTGCTCTGATTGTGCTCCAAAGTGGAACACTGCGGCTTTAGTTGCATTTTATTGCAGTTGATTTTGTTATTGTTGTTGTCAATTTAGAATTGATAGTCGGCTAAGCCTAAGTTGATTAGCAACACTTTTTGTAAGTGAATATTTATATTATTCTAGCGCCCCAAGGGAAAGTCTCTCCCTGAAGTGGAGTACCGACGGGATTCCAGGTATATCGGAGTATATATATAAAAATATATAAAAATACAAAATTCCTTGAGCCTACGAAAATCACCTATAACAAGTAGGAACGACGATATACGATATACCCTGAACTGTTAGGTGTATTATATTTTTATTGGCAAACTTCACTTTAAAAGTGTTTGCACACTCAAATATATTCAGGTAAATGGGTTCAGGGCATAAGAAGAGGTCACCACACAATAAACAAATAATAATTAAAAACAAATTAAATAATTCACACAATTAATTATTGCTAAAGTTAAAGTTATTATGCATTTTTTGTTACTGACAATATTTGTTTTATTATTTGTTTAGAAATATTCTTCTTAATAAATGCTTTATTATTATTATTTTTTATTGAGGTACTTTACAGTTTATGTATATTTATATATTCTTTTTAAAATGGCTAAAGAGTCTGCGCATATTTTTGAGGCTAGTAACTTCCTGCTCAACGTTTATTTAAGTATATATTTTAGCATTTTTTCTTGCACGCCCCTCGACATTTGTTAGACAATGGCCCATTCATAATCCAAGCTGGTGTCAACCAGGTCTTGGTGCCTGAGAGCAGTTTGAAAGCCGAATCACAAGCAGATAACACACACACACACACAGCCATAACAAGCCAAAAAAGATGACTGGCTAACAAAGGGAGTGAGTGGTTAGGTTCTGCGTTCACTCAACTCAACTCAACTCAACTCAGCACAACTCAACGCAACGCAGCGCAACTCAAACAAATTTAAAGACATCAGTGTTTGGTGGAAATATTCGGTGCTGATGGTGCACGTAGTTGCCTGGTCAGAATGTGCTGCACGTCATGTCACGTAACGGCACGCTTCACAGACCCTGAGCGTCACACAATGTCAACGCCCCAAAAGATCAATGTCTGTTGAAGTTGCGTATATGCCAGGGGCGCCGCCGCACCCGTTTACAGTCGAACGAAAGGCGCCCAGAGCGGTAAGCGGCGGCTTATGTCCCAAACGAGAGAGAGACACAAGAGTTGTGTAATCAAAAAGTTGAACATTTGAAATTTGGAATTAAAGTGCAACCAGCCAAGCGCAAGGCACAAGGCACAAGGCACAGGCACAGGCACTTGCCTCGAAGCTTCGGGCTCCGAGCTCGGTGCTCGAGTTTTGGCAGTGTAGTGCGCCAGTGGATGAGGGTGTGCCAGTTACAGCTACAAAACACACAACAACAAATGTCCCAGATGAGTGGCATGGGCATGGGCGATAAGCTGTTTGCATTTAGCCCGGCAATTTTTGTTGGGATTTATGCCGTGTGAATGTTCAAGTCCCATTGTTGGGCCAATCAACAACCAACCGTCAACTTCTTGTCGTGCGAAATATACTTATGACCCAAGGTATTTTCAATTAAGCAACTGCCATGCAAATAAATCATGGCCAGTTAGTGTGTTAATTAGTTAGTCAGAACAAAAGACCCAAAGCGGCATCCATTATTCCAATGATGATGATGGATGTCAAGATACAAAACCACGCTGAGATCTGTTAATCCACAAGTGAGCTTTCATCACCGGTTTGCCATATCGGGGACTGCTGGTGAAATCCAGCTGCTCCTGTCTTCTCAACAAATACCAAAATAAAGCAAACAAAAAAAAAAACAAAATAAAAATAAACGACTTGCGATAAATAAAATGGCAATTAAGAGCTAGCAGCAGAAGTCACTGGAGTCGATGTCGGCGTTGTCGTCGATGTCAGTGGAGTGCAGGGCATTGACATTGACTGGATGCAACCAGTTCCACAGTCGACTCCTTTGCTTTCTTAATCCCGCCTATTGGCGACTGTCACGTCAGTTGCGAGTGAGCCGATAAAAAGCGAAAGTTGCTATCATCAACTGCGACATTGGCGATACTCACAGATTATTTCGAGGGTGAGAAGATGATTGCCAACAGTTGGCACTGTTGCCACTGAGATTGGGTCAACATTGGCGATGCAGCGATGCGACTCACCCAAAAAAAGAAAAGTCGAGATCGACTTTTCGCTTGACGATGCAGTTTTCCAACACACACACACACACACACAAACAAACAACTCGTCTGCCCGGCTCTCTATAATGCTGATATGGACCCATCAAATGCCTATCAATAGATTGTGAAATTGAACTGTCTCTCATCAGCAGAAAGTTGATGATGCCTCTTCTCTTATCAAGGCCGACCGATCACAGCAAATATATTAAAAATCAGCAAGCCCGATTAGCAAATGTTTTAAGATTTATATATTCGTCTGCTGCTGAACGATGATAGCTGGTTTTTGCTCATCTTTGTTCAATTCAAGTGAAGCTTAGACTTTTGCCAGTGATGACTTAGCTACATTTTGCAGTATGGATTCCTCATAACAGTTGGTCCAAACATTAAAACGATTTTAATTATAGCATGAAGCCAATTTCAATCGAATAAAAAATCAAGCGTTAAATGTCAAAGCTACACTGCAGTTCAAATTAAGTAATTTATTTATTTATTCAAAGCAGCAGCTAACTGAGGCCTGAAGAGAACATAAAAGATTTTGAGTCACTGTTAAAGAATTTCAATGACTGCCGGAAAGCCGTTTGAAGTGACCAAACGAGATACTTTTGTTATTCGTATTTTTAGTAACTAACAAGCTTAAGCGTTTTTTCAAAGAACAAAAATCAGAAATCAGAAATAAAACATAAAAAAAGAATCAAGTACCAATAACCAGACCAATTTATTTTTATACATCTTGCGTTAAGATGCAGTTAAGCGCAATCCAAGTAATCTGCACACATGTGGCACATATCAAGGTGGGCCATCCAGAACTGTGGCTACTAAGTAATGCTGGGATATGTCCGCAGCTGCACAAAATACTTGTATGTCAAAATTATGAATTATGAAATGAAATCTTCGCCCGGATGTCTGTTTCCCTCAGTTTTGAGGCTCTCTTGCTGAAACATGAAATACACATGCTGTACACAGAGTTGTGTAGAGACTTTGTGTTTTGCTTTAATCTTGAATAAATCGAATTACGAACATCAAAATAAGTCGCCATTTGATTGGCTGATATTGAGCTAGGTATTTGAAAGATAGAGTGGTGAAATTTAAGTGACACGTGCATTGCATGTTAAGTATTTAGCAAGGTGGCCGCCACACTTGCGATTGTTTCCCATGTCAAGATTGTGCAAGCACAGTTTTTGGTTATATGATTAAATGAGCAAACGAATTCAAGTTTTTCAAACTTGCAAAAGTCTGATACGGATATGTGAAAACCAACAGAGATAATCAACATAAACAGTTTGAATAAGTGGCATGGCATCAAGTATGCACCACTCTTAAAAATATATGTATATATATGTATAATTTAATTTGAGGATTAAAGCCTTAGTCTGAGGAGCTTTAGTCTTTAGTCTGAAGAGCTACATGAACCGCAAGGCTCACAATGTCAGCCCGACTGGTTTAGTGTCAGCCAAGTAGCAAATGAGTCTTGATAGAAAGTCATCTATAAGCTGTTTACGGAGCGATATAAACATCGTTTTTTTTTTTTTTGTTTAGTTTTTATTTTCCAATGTGAGATATCGTGTTCACCGTGCCAGTTATTGAATTATCATCGGTGTCATTTTCACAAGTGAAATTTGCAAAGTCCAAATGTTTAACATACAATTTGTCAAGTGGTTGTCGACTAGATTACCGGTCGCTGCATGCCCCGTTGGCCATTTGAGTTACGTCAAGCCACAAGCTGGCTTAATGAATACATCATGATCGGGTGAAAGCCGAACGTACCGTATCAAAAACCAAACAAATAACGCACAGAACGAGCCAAGAGTTAAATAATCTGAACTAGTATATTATACTCATCGAGAGCAATGAATCGAAATGTGCATTTCATCGATTACTTAGTACAATACTCTCAAGTGAAATCGAAAGTCGAAAAATGTCAAATGAGAAGTCGGGTCAGCAAGTCAAAGTTGGGCCAGTCTCAACGCTTGCCCACCAATTATCATTCACGGTTAATGATAATTAGCAAAGTGAATTAGCAACAGCAAAAATGTTAATGGCTTAAAAGAAAAAACAGCCATTTGTTGAAGCGGCATCTGCACCAGTTATGTCATATTAAGAGAGAAACACAAAAGCCACAGTAAAGAAATTGTAAAAAATAAACTTGGCTTATATCTGGCTGCTTGTCTGCCCTTTCAAATGGACGAGCTAGTATATCACATATGTATATATATATATATATAATTTAGCTAAAGCGTGTTTCCCAGTACTTTCAATTATGTGGAAATGATGGCACATCCGGCGAGCCAACGAAAACACGATGCATCCAAATGATATGAAAAGCTTAGTGTCCCAACTGATTTGTAAATAATATTATATGAATTAGTCTGCTGACTTTGTGTGCTTTTCCAAAGGTAAAGAGATCGGCTAAGAAATGTGTGTCATCAGCTCCGATTGAACACAGTGAAATTCAAATAGCGGACCATAAAGATGCTGACCATTGTTGACCAAAGATAAGATTCAGTTTCTATTATAGTCTCTAGCAATGACTTGACTTGTTATTTAAACAAACAGGCAAATAAAACGAAAAGGAAGATGCCTGATTTGTACTTCAGATAGCACAGTAGAAAGGTGCAATAACTATGCATAAGAAACTGAGGCAGATTGAGGAAATCTACTGATCGATCGCATTCTTTCTATTTTTGTGAGTAATGCGAAAAACCAAAGTGTAGTTGACTGGTTTAGTCTTCGGTTGTGGTGACTCTGTGGCCAGCAGGTATGGTTCGAGTTATATGTGTACTCTATCGACTTGGAGTGATTCATTTTATGTACAATTGCAATCACATTCTTTCAGTAAATACCAATTGGGGGTCACTCTGTCTGTCTGTCTGTCTGTCGTTTGTCTGTCTGTCGTTTGTCGGTCCATTGGCACTGAAAGTCCAAGTGCCAGGAATTTTTCAGCATGTGCTGTATGCTAGTATTTTTTCTCTCTTTTTATTGTTTCTTTTTTTTTGCTCGACAGAAACAAGTTTAAATGCTGCCCCCTTGCAGTACGGCCTGGTGATTTTTATGTGTTTTCTCTTGACTTTGCTTGCCTTTAAAACATTAATTTATAACTTTGCTTTTGCCTCATATTGCGCAGCCAAACAGGTCGACCTTCAAGCTGATGTATATAAATATGTATATATGTATATATATGCACATTATCAGTTACTGCTGCGAGTAGTACGCTGAAACAAATCACCAGTCCGGGCAACTACTGATTGATGTTGTGTGATTGATACGCTTGCAGAATCATATTTCAGTATAATTCCCTTCAAAATTGCCGAATAAACGTGAACTAAATGAACAAAAGATGCAAATCATTTTGACAAAGATTCATTTATATGCATAGAGACCGAAATCAATGATCCGTCCATCGATATCCCATTGTATCAGTATGAAATGTACTTTGTAAAATGTCATTAGTGATGGTTGTTTATAAACACTTTGTTGACCAAAAATAGCAAATGACACAATTAATTGTATAGATGCCGTTGTCTAATTGTCTTCTTTATGTGAATTTATATCTTTTTTGTCCTTGTTCGGGCATGATTCAGTATTATCAATTGATTACTTGCCAATTTGTTCACGCTCTCTACTTAAACTAAGCAATTCTCATATTCCTTTCGTTTTAGACTTCCATTTTGAAAAGTGAATTACTTAAGTTATGTATTAGCATTATTGATTAATACGGCCATCTTCCTATGAATAAGTTATCCAAAATTCTTGAAGCCAAACCACATTGGATCTTAAATTAGAATTAGCAGCAGTATTAGGAATATGTTAATGATTTGCATGGCGAGCCGACTTATGTATAATGGGACTGATTCATCTAAGAGAGTATCTACGGTGCTTCGAGACTATCTATTGTGGCCACAGACACACGCACACACACACACACACACACACACACACACACACACACACACACACACACACACACACACACACACACACACACACAGAGCTCGTGTGGTCCTCCTGCAGACTGCATTGGCAACCATCAGAAGTTGCCGTTGAAGTTGACGTTGACGTTGACGTAACGAGGCATTTGTTAATGGGGCCAACGATGCTGGAGAATGAGTGTGTATCTGACAGATACATTACAAGCAATGGATTTGACTGCTGCTGCTGCGTCTGTTGGCTGACTGCCGACAAAACAGTTTTTGCTGGAATTTCAAGCCACGCGGTTTAATTGGCAAACCGGTAACTTAATCAGTACCCCCATCCCTCCCCTCCAGAGAGCCGAGACTAGCAACACAAAAATGTCAGAGATACAAATATGCGACGAGCCAAAAGCGCGTGTGATCAAATTTAAATAAACCACACAAGCCATGCAGCATTCACTTTTCTACTGGCTTTACTTTAACGCCTTTTACGTCACTCCGACTGGCAATTGTCTTGATCATTTGCATTTGCAATAGAAAAAAATGTGCACATCAGTTGGCTGCAGATGGGATTTGATTTTTTATCTTTTATTGTTTATTTTGGATATAGTTGTGTCCGTAGTTGAATAAGTTCAGTGTCATTGTCTGCGCCCAGCAACTGGCAACCGTAATAAATGAGCAGCAACAGCAGAGAGTGTTAACAATGTTGCATTTTTGCGTTGGTTGACTTTGCCGCATATTTAATGCTGCACGGCATTTGCAACATTTGCACGCCCGCCGCCAGAGAAGAGATTTAAATATGGCGAGTTGGGCTACGCCTTGAATGATGATGTTGCTCATGACGCTGCATTGAGGGTGCAACATTTCCGCTTACATTTCAATGTGAAGTGCTTACACACACACACACACAGAGACACACACACACACACAGAGAGACACACACACACACACAGAGAGACACACCCATATGCACAAACTTGCGTTTCCGAGTTATGGGAAGCGCTTATGAAACAGGGCCCATGTATTTGCCACACGCATATTTCAGTGCTGACATCAAATCAAATCATCAAATCAGCTCAAGTGATGATGATGGTGATGAGCATTTATTCCGCGTTGGACACTTGTCGCAATAAACTTGTTTCGCCTCCGCTCAAAAGTTATTTGTAAGGTAGCGCAAAAAAGAAAAAAAAGCACATATACAACAATAAGCACAGACCCAAAAATAATCTATAGCAAAAACAAATGCACACAAGCCAAACAAGTTTTCTTCTTTTTTACTATATTTTTAATTTTTTTTTTTTTAAATTTGCATGCGCAACTCGAACGTTCGTTTTGTTGTTGTTGTTGTGAATGCCGAACCAAAAATTAGCATGACAGTTAAAAAAGAAGAAAAAAAGAAGCGTGAATAGTGGAATAGGGGCCATCAATAGCATCTGGCCAAAAGATACGTATGATGAGCAGCGCCAGGCCCAACGCGGATGTAAAAGAAACCAGCCACAAAAGATCTTCAACGAAAACGAAATTAAATCCAAATTGTCTACTTGACGCCAAAGTAAAAGTATTTATTGGCCATTTACTTGCTCGTATGCATTGCATGCCCCAAACTCTTTTCGCTTTATATATAGTATATATATATACTATATATATATACATATATTTTTTTTTTTGTATCTTCGACATGCATGCAAGGTGTTCAGTGCCGAGATACAGATAATTTGCGGTAAATTTAAATTGCTTTTCGATGAGGCATCGCGTTGGAGTGTTTTCGATAGGTATTAATGGCAAATGCGTTTGAGGTGTTTATTATATAACAAAGCAAATTTTGTGCCAAAGGTAATCAGTTTACATAGTCTGCAATTATTTGGAGAGACTACAGCGATTACATAAAAATGTTTAAAAAAAAAACACGTATTTTGAAGGGAGAAAATATCTTTACAAAAATTTATGAAAATAAATACAAAGCGAAAGGAAAGGAAAAGAAAAGAAAAGCAATGACAAATTCAATTATCACATTAGTTTTTTTTATCTACAAGTTCAAAACAAAAGAAAGTTTCGATAAGCAATTAAGACCAATGAAAACCCATATACATACATATATACATCTATATATATGTTTCTTGTTTTGGCTGCCAACATTATATGCGAAAAAAAGCAGAATAAAACACTTGCTATTCTGGCTTTAATTAATTACGCAATCAAGCTTAAAAACAAAAATACAAAATGAAAACGAAATCAGTAATTGAAAGCAACAACAAATAGAAGATGCTGGCCAAAGACAATCTGTTGTTGATTTTTTTGGCTAAAGATCGACACACGGATTGTTTGGTGATATGGCAATGTATTTGTTTTATGGGTGTTTCAAGCCGTGAGAAGGACATCGTTTTAATTGAATTGTCTGAGTGTCAACACTAGCCTTGTGAGTGGAGATTGAGGAATGGGAATGGGAATGGGAATTGGATTTTGGGTTTTGTGTTTTGGGTCGCCACGACAACTTTCGCTTGCGGCATCTTCAAGGTTGATGGGTCATTAATCCAGTTGATGATATAATGCAGCAGCGCACAGGAAATACAAAACAAGACTCTCAATCTTGCCTCGAAAATGGAATGTTGCTAAACGACTTGACGAAAGATTTGCGCCAATTTGCGCACAAAATGCACCAAAAAGTTGAAAAAAAAAAAAATGATTTTTGTGCCAAACTCTTTGGCAACTTACCGGAAGCATTTTGGCGGCAAAGCTTTTATGGGCAACTTGTTGTTGTTGTACTTGGCTGTATGCAGTTAAATATTTGCTGCTGTTGCTGCTTGTAGACGATGCCGCTGTTGATGTTGATGTTGTTGCAACTATTATCGGTGCTGTTGGTGAATAATGCAGTTAAACGCAGTTAAATGCAGTTGCCTTCTTTTTGGACGGCGACAGCCAGCAAAATGCTTTGCTTTATTATTAAATATTTGTTATTGTTGTTGTTTTTTTTTAAATTTATTTTTTTGTTTATGGAATACGAAAATATTTGAAAAATGTATGTAGCAGTAAGTATTTTAAAACTGGGCCAAGCGCCTTGCTGTATTTTGCTATTGTTGCTGTTTGTTTGGTTTTCGTTTTGCGATTTTTCCTTTTGGGCTGCTGCAGACATTTTATGCAATCTGCGGCGGCGCCTGCGCAGATCTGCGTCGCTTTATGCTCCGCTGCCCAGGGGCAACAACAACAACAGCGACTGCGACAACAACAGCAGCAACAATAGCAACAACCACAAAGAAAAGCCAAGATCGAAAATAGTAAAAACTGTTACACACGTCTGCGCATTTAGTTTTTCACTTTCGGCAGGCGGTGCTTTTACCACAATTCTCTACATTCAATTTTCAAAAATACACTTTCGCATTGGCCATTATTATTAATTTCATTTGAATTGGGGTTTTTTTTCTTCGCTTCTTTTTGTGCTTTATTTTTTACACTTAACGCAACAAAAACAAAACAAAAATATTGTATGTATGGCATGTAATTACAATGAAAATAAATGTATATGTACATAAGAAAAAATTATGTTCAACTGTTTTTTTTTGTATTTGTGTTGTTTTCAAATTTGGCAATTTCGATTTCGTTTCGTTTACCGAGCTAGTAGCAAAAATACCATTTAGTGTGTACAAGAAAAAATAATAAAAAAAAAACAAAACCGCTAAGCCAACAGTACCGTTCAAGAGTCGCCACTGCACTGAATTCGATTTGTGGCCAAAAAGCGTAACCCAGGCATTAACAGCCACCGCCAGTTGGCCAGTTGCTAAGAGGAGCACCAGCAGCAATAGCGCAACAAACAAGTTGTCGCCGCGCTGCGCAGCCGCGAAGCAGCAACCAGCTCTGCTAAGCAGACAGCTCCAGCTCTGCTCCGCTGTTAGTTAACAGCGCGCTGTTAAGCGCCTTTCAATTTGGTACACATGTACCTACCTATGAACAAGCAAGTAAATCACGGCTTAGCCACGATTAGTAAAGGCGCAACAGCATTATAGCCATTTACTCTAACAAATTTAGGATTGATAGGATAGAACCCATAAAACCTTAAATTCTGTTTGGATGACCACGGGATATATGTGGGATAAAATGATGTTGTTTGTTCTTAATTATAATAGAATAGTAAAATTTGAAGAAAAAATATTAATATGAATATTATTATTATTATTGATATTATTAAATAATATAATATGTATTAGGTATATATACACATAAACAATACTATATTAATAGGTCAGCCAATGGGATATATATTTGATTACTTACTAACTACTGCAAAAATAAATATTAGTTGCAGGGGGTATCGAGATAGTTTGAAGTCTAATTGTGTACTTTGCATGGAAGCAGACAGAGAGGCAGACATTGCTATATCTGTTGAAAAGGAATATATATTCATATATGTATGGGGTCAATGCAGTGCACACAATTTACGACTTACGACTCTTACAATATCCGCTGCCCATCACATATCTTAATATCTTTCAATAGAGAGAAGCACAATTTAAAAAACAAACGGTTTGGCATTGGCTTTGATTGTAAATGCCCATCACTCGCACAGACACATCAAATTGATTTCTATAATAATCTCCCTAGGCCCTTATGTGCAAAATGATTATGTATGTCTTTTGTCTCGACACATCTTTTTGTGTTTTATAACCAGGCCAATTGCAACAGGTGTTTTTTTTCTTTTGTTATGAGACTTGTTTGTCTTGCTGGTTAATGGGTTTGATTGCTAGCGCTAAAACGGATCCGTTCAGACATATACGGGGAGAGAACGAGCAAGAGAGCGAGAGCGACAGAGAGAGAGAGAGAGTGAGTGAGTAAGAGCGAGAGAGACAGAAAGTGCGTGTGCGGCGTGTGTGTGTGACAAAGAGAGAGGGAGGGCAACATAAAAATATAGCTTCATAATTTAGGGCTTGGCACTTGGCATTTGGCACCTGGCAGTCAAATCAATGCAGGCAGGCTTATAGCTGCTGATGGCAGTTATATTGTGGCATTGTAGCAGTTACTGCTCGTGTGGCTGGGTATTCGATCACCGCGTATCGCGTGCGGTTGACCTTTGCTGACCACTGTCTACTGCATATACACACACACACACACATAAATAAAAAAAAAAATAAATAAAAATAAAAATCAAAATAAAAATAAAACCGTTTATATAATAACCATTAAATGCTGTCATCGAAAAGTCAACGCTGCGGCGCGAAATGAATTTCAAATATTTAACCGAGCCACTCAATTGTTTGTGGTTGCTTTTGACTCTTGTTGATTGTTTAGCTCACCACACACCACACACCCCACACCCCACACCCCACACCACACACCCTACAATCCACGCCGTTCCTTCCCCTTCCCCTTACCTGTACCAACATTTTCACTTCACCATCAATCGCCAGTTCCGTTTCCCTTACTCTGTCCCATTTCATTGGGCTTTTCTATTATTTGTTTGTTTGTTTGCTTGCTTGTGTGGGGGGGCAATCAATCTCGCATTTGGTAACTGCCGGTATGATAATAACGCTGGCTTACTGTATCTGTATAGCAGCTCCTGCTGTGTTGCGCTGCCCGCAACGCATCCGTTGCACGTCGCCTTAGCCGCAATGAGCATGCAGAGCACGCATCGCGTTCGCAATCGCATCGAATGCATCGCTCAGCTAGCGAGGAGCCCAAACGAAAGCCAAAGCCAATGCAAATGCAAATGCCAAAGGTAAACAGCTCCTACTTTTCTCAAGGTGTACTTCCACTACCATTTCCGTTTTGATCGTGTACCGTTAGTTGATTGCCGTTTGATATTTGGGTATATACTAAAACGAATCCAGCTGTTTATTAAGCTTATTTAATATATTAAGCGTCAAGTAAGAGTGTCTGTCTAACAGATCACTTTGCCGTGCTGGCCAAAGAAACAAATATTTTAAGGTAACATTAATACAAAAACAAGAGAAAAAAACGTTTGAAGGAACTTGTTTTTTGCCTTCGAAACCGTTTAAGGCAACAATACTTCTGAGGTCACAATTCGATGGATGTATTAAATAAAATCGTGAATAAAGCTAGGCATCAAATAACAGTCTCTGCAGCAAAAAGCAGATTTCGAAAAATCTGATTTGATGGCACAAAAGTTCTTGTTTGAAGTTATCTCAATTTAAAGCTCATTATTTTATATTTTATGTGACTAAAAGTTAAATTTAACACGAGGCTTACATTTTGGGAATCAATTTTTTTGTTTCTAATACTTTTTCGCTTTGCACTGGTACATTTAAGACTATATTCAATAAGGGAACAAATGAGTTAAAAACTTAAAATATTCGCTGGATATTTTGTGCATAGATATACTCTAAATTCAGATTATTATACTTTTAGTTTTATTTGATCGTTGTATTTTTCTTTTTAATTTTTGTGTATATTATTATCCTTAATGTGTAGTTTTAAACAAGTTTTTTTCGAATCTTATATAACGATGATCTCTGTGAGAGCAATGGAACAGCAGAGCTGACCACATACATTGACAAATCTTGGGTTTTCTGTGATGATGAATCGCTATAAACTACATTTACATACACCATATATGCATGCATGTTTGTTTTGTTTTTCGTTGATTCATTTACGCTGCAGACCGCCGCCCGGACGGAGCATGCTGGTGTTCAGCGCCGGCATTTTGGCTGAACACTTTTTGACCTCATCAATTGCATGAATCATGCGCTCCGGCTGGGTAAGAAACCAAATCCACAATAGTTTGCTGTAGCGATAGAGTTTCTCGTTGTCCTACAATAGTTGAAAAAATACCAGTTAGATGCATATAAATAATATATAAACTTTTATTTTTATTTTTAGCCTACCATTCGCTGTGTGATCGTTTCCTGGAACTGAGTGCGCAGATGGCGGATTGATTTATCAAAAGACAGCTGCTGTTCGGCGACATTAAACATTTGATACAAATACTGAGCATGCTCGAACATTGGCTGCTTCAGTGGCGAGTCGTAGACAAAAGGACGCAGCTTTTCCTCCACACGCTTGCTGTGAATAACGAATGAGAGTTTTGTCAAATGCTAATCGGGATAATTGGGGATGTTAGTGATTGAAATGTGAAATGAAATGATTTCTAATTAAAAGTGTCGTTCAGTCAGCAATAAATATCTCATCCACATTATATAATATTATTATTACAAATTACTCACAGATCGGCCAGTTGTTCGTGCACATAGACATGACTCTTTTCATTGAGCATACTTTGAAGTGAATAGGCCAAAAGGCGTCCAAACTTTTCATACTCATACAGGCAGCTCTTCGCCTCCGTTGAGCGGACATTCTGGCCAAGATGCGCCGACAGTTGACTGGCAATTTCATGCACGAACTGTGCACAGACTGCACCATTCTTGTTGCTGGCATTGACAGAGAGCATTGCCTGCACGCGTTCCCAGCACGCCTCGGCCTGTTCGCCGAGCACCTTGGAGTTGTCCTTGAAGTTGCGTTTCTTTTCCAAATCCAATTGTATAGCTATCCAAATGAGTTCGGCATTTAGCAGGGCATCCGAAATGATGCTCGTCAGCTGCTTATCGCTCTCGCGTCGTCGCATCGCACGCTCCAATTTCTGCTTGGTGTTCTCGTAGAGGACCACCTCGATGCTCTGCTGGATGCGCTGCTGGACATGGATGGCCAAGACTGTCTCCAGCGTATTGTGTGTATTACTCAAATGGTTCTCGTTGATCAGCTTCAGGTTGTGCGTCTCGCGCACCATCTCCTTCAAACCGAGGCACGTTATGCGATTCAGATCAAGTTGATCGCACAGCGCCTTGGTCGCTGTGGCAGTGGCCTTCTTTTTGATATAGCCAAGTGTATAATACTCCATGCTAAAAGTATTCGTGAATGGAAAGACTCTGTGTGTGTGTGTGTGTGTGTATGAGTTACTTACGAGTTTTGCAAGTTTTCCAGCTTGCTGTCCATTTGCTGTATGTCGACATCAGTGCTCTCGAACTCGGCATATTCCTGTATTTTGAAATTGTCCTTCATGTAGAGCGTGAAATACTGCAGAAATGAGTCACACTTGAGAAAATACTGATCGAGCGGCAGCTGATGCATAAACAGCGGCGGCATCTGTTGCATGGTAAATTCCCTGTTTGTCTCCTCAACGAGCTCACGATTGTTTCGCTGCAGCTGCTCCAATTGGCCAGCCTTCTTTTGGCATTCGCTCAGCAATTCCCTTTCCGCCACTTGCAGCGGTCTAATCTCATATTCCAGCTCAGACAGATTGATGTTAATGCTGTGCTTTGTGTTCCTTTTTGAACGAATCGTTAAGCGATTGATAAACAATTTTTGCGTTCTCGACTTACTTCATTTCATCGATGAGCACGTTGTAATCATTTGTTGCCTGCTGCAGCTGCTCGATTTCAGCGGCAAGCGCCTCCACATCTTCATCCGTGTGCTGCAGCAGACCCGGGCATTCGGACTCAATTTCCTGTAATTTTAGCTGACGCTCCGTCTCGTTCAGCCACTCGCCATGCTGCATCATTTCGTCGCGGGCCAACAGCTCATGGTCGGTGAGTATGTTGGAGTCGCTGATATTCCTGAACAGGAATTGAAAGAACTTTTCGAAGCGTTCGTCGTAAATGATCCATTGGTTGGCGCTGTCGATGCCGAGTTTCTTGAGCATCTCGGTGTTCTGGGTGACCGGGTAGTGCATACATACATACAATAACATTTGCAAATAGTCAGCAATATCATCAAATACTTACGTTCAGCAAATCGCCCATTTTTTAAACAAGACAAAGCAGCAAGTTTTTAACCGACTCAAATAAATCCCGCGGAAATTTCGCAAGTCAGCAATGCTGTAGAGTTACCATACAGTCGGAAGAAAAATTATTGCGAATATTTCTTGTGTACACACTGTATTTTAGTATATCAGCTGATCAATATTTTTAAGCAAACATTTCCGTTCCAGTTAAAGAAAATATACAGCAAATGCATTTTTTTTTGTAAGGGTAGGCGAAATTGCAAACCATGTATATCAGTTTAAATGCTCATCAGCTGTAGGTGTGTACACACTTTTTTTTGACAGCAACTGTGGTCATCATTTTGAGAACAGTTGAGCCACTGTTGCAAATAACAGCTGTCGTTCAGTCTCTTAGTACATTTAACTGCACATAGAGGGCGCATCGAAAATTGCAAGTATATGTTTTAAATTGAAATAAAAATAGTAATTTATATATATAAGTATATTTATTTATTTACATTTTTGTGCGACCTAAAACTATCGAGATTCCGTCACTTGTGACATTCTTGGTTTCATACAAAATGTACAAATGTTAACGCGGTCTGCTGCGCCGCTGCCATCATTCGCGTATTTGTTGTGCTCACACTTTCGCAGCAGACAGGGTTGTCGATCAGACCCTGTCGGAAAATAGCAAATAATGATTGTGGATGTAACAAGCAAACCAAATGAATGCAAATAAATTGACTGACTAACCTGCGTGCAATGTGCTGCGCAGATGTGTGATATAGCTGCTGGCAAGGCGTATTATTTCGATTTTGGACAATTTGCGGTTCACTGGCTCTGTGGGAATCAAGCCGCGCAGTGCCTCGTAAGCAGCGTTCACGCTAAATTTTATAAACAGAGAACACAATCCGATTAACTGTAATATAATGTACTGTAACTGTAACTGTAACTGTTACTGCAACTGTAACTGTAACTGTAACTGTAATTGCGTATTTCACTTTACTCACTTGAAGGTGCGATAGCGTTCGCGAGCATTTATCTTCTGTCTGGGTGGTGGCGGTGCTTCTGTGTTCTGTCGATGATTGCTGGCGCCAATTGATGAGTCCTCGGAATCACCGTTACTATCCACCGCATGGGAACCAAACGAAGACAGCAGCAGCGAGGAAATGTCCAGAGCATCGTTCTCATTCATGTTGATGTCCATATTATAATGTAATGCGTATGTGCACTGCTTGCTTCCTGGACTGCGAATGAGCCGACGATGCTGCCAGCCACATTGGTCAGTTCGAGGCGGTTTCCCCGTCCCTCTCTCTCCCCCTCTGTCACTGTTTTGTAGCTCAGTGGCTATAATTGCGTTCGGCTGCTAAATGAATTAAGTCATCATCGTCGCAAGTGACGACAAATTGTGCATGAAGAACTGAACAAGAGGGAAGAGTGAAGAGAGCAGCCCACAGCCGGCAATAACCATAACAACAATAACAAACTAAAAATCCAAAAACAACGGTACTTATGCGCACTTGTCAAAACAAAACATTGCAGTAATGCTGCCATCTCCCTCTTGCACACTGACACTCGAGAGTCTCGCACTGCCACACAAGACGCGTGCCGTTGTCGCTGAAACGGGAAACGGCTGGAAAACTGCACAAGCACTTTAATTGTCCAATGTTAATTGCTCGGTGCGCCGTTTGCAATGACGCGTCGCAGGATAAGCAAAGAGGCAACAATTTGTTGCTCTTCTCGCTTCGCATACAAATGCACATTCTCATTCTGATTGCAATTGCAATTTGATCATTTCTTTATCATTCATCCTACATTGCTCATTGCTAACATTCTGCATATTTCTCTTTCTGTCGCTCTCTCTCTCACTCCCACGGGCTGTTTGGTTGGTTGCCTTTAGCATGTGTGTTTTTGTTGTTGTTTTGCTTACTTATAGCCCAAAACGGAAGTGGCACGTTTGCGAGTAACTACGCTTAGCTGCTTCCCATATCCACACTTCACATTTTGAGACCCGACCACATGCAACGTCTACGCTTGCGTCAACAAGTGCAACAACATCCACGTGCAATTTTTGTATTTGTTTTGTTTTGCTATTGTTTTTTTTTGCGTTTGCAGCAAGATCATTTTTCGACTTCAGTCAAGCAAAGATTTTAATGGCTTGTTTATTTTTTTAAAATATTTTTTCTCAGAGTATTGTAATTTGGTCATACACATACGTTATATATATATTTATATACATATATATATACATACATGCATATATACACTCTACGAAACTCGAGCAAAGGCACTTGTCTCTTGCCTTATACAATTTAAAAAATAAGAATAATACAGTTCAATTAAAAAAGAAATTAAATTGGTAAAATTAACAGCACATTTTTTATCCAAATATTTTAAAAAATGTGCTCTGGTGATCTTGCTGACAACTCCTAAAGCTTAAAATCCTTAGCTCGAAACCCTCACGACAGGCCCGCGACACATGTTTGGCAGCATTATCCTGTTGGAGTAAGGCATTTGGGTCTGGTTGATGCTCCATAAAGTTCACAAAATCTTTGTCCATCAGGTTTGTATGATCCTCCAAGTTCACACGGCTTGAAAATTACATATCGGGGTCCTGTTGTGATGATGTACGCAGCCTAGATCACGAATGAAGCACCACAACAGCTTCAAGTAGGAATACATCTCTTAGACTTCTTTAAATCGTGTCAGTAATAATTTAAACCGTTTGAACAATCGAAATTAAATTTTATGTCATCAGAAAATACCACATTTTCCCACTCCTGGGTCCAGGACATGTGTGCTTTTGAAAAATTTAATGTGGCATTTAGTGCACCTTTGTTAAAGTCGGCTTTGACTTCATTTTCTTCTAAGCTAATTGACCACTACTTGATAAAATTTGTTGAACACGATGTTTCGATACTTAAAGCTTAAACCAAATAGAACTTTAGATGCCGTAGCATTTTTTTCCAGTCCAGTCCGTAAGATTGCAGATTCTTGCCTGTGTGATAATTTTTTGCTGTTTGTTTTTTAGCATTGTTTGTTATAGTTTTATTTTTTTTCATTTTAATACATCAATTGGTGATGCCGATCGACTTAATTTTACTTATATTCGCGCCTTGTTCATTCCAGTATCCTTGTAAGCAAGGATCTTAGCTGCCTCCCCAGGCTAGAGTGTTTGTTCCTTTCCCATTCCAATTTTTTCTATGCAACTAATCTGTTTCTACCTATAACATATTAAATAAATATGTATACTTAATTATCCCATTCAAAGAAAGTCCATAAACCGGCCTAATAACTTTTCCAAAGGCTTGAAAGAGACTGCCTTTATTCGAATTTCGCACCTATAAAAAGGAAAAAACCCAAAAATCTTGGAAAAAACTACCGAAACTTGCATTCCAATGCAATACCAGGCCTTTAATCGAACTTCGCAGAGTGTATGTACATAACCACATACTTAAGGAGACACAGTTGAATTTATTGAAAATATCGAGTATCTATGTAGCTTGTTGGAAATAACTGTATTTGCCTATGTACACCGCAGCTTGTCTTGCATTCCCGTTTTGTAGTCTTAATCTGTTGTTGCCTCCGAGCAACGGTAATTGTAAGTTCCTTATGATCAAGACCTTCTTCGATGGTATGTTTAAGCTACTTTCATGAAGTATGAGTTAGTCGCTTTTGGTCGCATGAATCGCGTGGTATAAGGCGCATGAAGCGGACATATTTTCTGTATTAAAGACAAAGCTCTGAATAAATATAAACCCCAAGTTACAATATAGCTCATATATGCTATCTGCAAAAGATTGGTAAAAAGATTGGTTCTTGCGTATCACGCATACCTTGACTAAATTTAGCCTTGATTAGTACTGATCTATATAAAAAAAAAGAAGAACTTTCTACAGCTATAACTTCATTCAAGGTGCTTGATATACTGTTCCCTTCCGATCGAAGACAAATGATTTAAATAGTTTTTAAAATAAAAATGTTTATTTTATACACATGTAAAAATTCACTTAAATTGCTATAATTCATAAAAACACATTTTGCTTATGGGTAAATTAAAAGGTATCCATTTAAAACAGTTTGCGTAAAAACAAAAGAAAAAGAATTGATTGTATAATCGAGTATCCTGGATTCGGTTGTACAAAAATAAGAAGTATTTTAATTGAAAGTGTAGTATTGATTGGGGTTTTGAACTAAGCTTATACATTGAATTTGTATTTGTAATATTTTTTTGCGCTCTTTTTTTTAATAACTTTTTTAGACACAAAATTAAGCAAAAAATAAATGTGATCAAAACTTGTAGTTTATTTTACTTCGACTATATAAAATGAGATTGTTTTGTTTATTTTTGTTCTTTTAAAAATAATAGTAAATAAAACACCACAGTCATGATTTTTTAAGTAAACAAAAAAATATATATGTATGTGTAATGACATTTGGGGAACATTAAGGAAAATTGCTGTAGCTTAAGTAGACTTTATACTCAGCAGCAGCAAAATATTTACAAAAGCAAAAGATAATAGAGGAGAGAGCATGTGAAAAATTGAGCAAGATTTTTTTTTTTTGTGTTACTCATCTGTTTTGTTTATTTCTTCATCGTATTTATGTTTATACATATATTTTTTTTTTTTGCATTTTTCTTTTTTACTTTTCATTTGTATAAAAAAAAAAAAAAAATAAATAAAATTTCTGTAATTTTTCGTTGTTTTTGTTTGATGACAATTTCTTTTTGTTTTGTGTTGTGTTTTACTACTTTCACTAGTAAGAATTTTGAGTTGTATATTTAGAAACAATATATAAATTTGCTAAAAAGTATAAAATTTGTTCAAAAATAATGCACAACAAAATCATAGTTGGCTTGTGTGTGTTGTGATGGTGTGTGTGTATGTGTGCGTGTGTGTGTGGGTGTGTAGGAGAGTTTCTAATGTGATTGTGTGCGCGCGTTTGTGTGTGTGTGTGTGTGTGTCCGTGTGTGTGTGTGTGTTTGTGAGTGTGTAATGTTTGCTGCTGTTTGACTCTGTACAGTTGAGTTGTTGACTTGACTAAAACGGGACCTTGTGGACGGCGCCAAGGTGTACTCAGATCAGTGCCGTTATCAATTTTGCCTTGAAGTTGACAAACTTCTCGCTGGTGGCGGCAACGCGCTGTGGAATTGTATTGGTTAGAATATGTTGTTATAGTATATATGCAATTGTTAACTGTGCTGCTTCTGTTCTTAGTTCTTACCAATATCAAGTCTTGCACCAGATTGGCCAGTCCCCGATTGGCCAAGACAACGAGACGCGTCACGGGGCCGGGAATACCCTCGGTGTAACCGTCGGCAGTGCGTGTGCTATCCCCGCTACCATCTGTGTCATCTGTGCTGCCAGAGACTCCTCCTCCTACGCTATTGGCGGCCTCATCGCCCTGCTGGGTCTGCACGCTGCCCGAGAAGAGCTGATGACGTGTGGTGTGTGTGTGTGTGCAATTTTGGCAATCAGCGTTTGTTTAATGAATTAAGCTATTTGGTTTGATTGTACTCACTCGCACCGCATCCAACAGAAAGTTGCCGGAACCGCCGCCAGCGGCGCCGCCGCCGCCCAAACTGTTGCCGCCGGGCGTGGCGCCGCCACTTGAGCCGCCAGCGAGACCAGCGCCGCCAAAGCTCAGGAACCTTTTGAATAGATTACTTTTGTGTGTCGATTTATGACATTTTTTTTTTTTTGTCATTTTGGGTGGGTTGAAGGAAACGTGTACCAAATTGTGTAATTAGTTGAGTGTGGTTTTTGTTCAAAATGTTGCGTTATTTATTTGTTCAATTTTATCGTGTCGAGTCGTGCAGGAATGCAATCTATGGACTTATGTTGCGGATTTATTCAAATTATTTGAGCTTAACTATCATTGTTGACTTTATTTGAAACGAACGCAACATAATCAAATTTTATTGTTTATTGTTGTTGAAGGATAATAAGCTTGGATGATTTATTTAGACAAATGATGTAGCCGATATTATGGATTTTACTACTAAACAATGCAATAAATATGCATGCCCATATTTTCATAGCGACAATAATATTGTCAATAATCCGAATCATTAGCTTATCATAGATACAAATTACCTATGTATATATTTTTATTATATATATATTGGTGTATAGTTGGTTTTTAAATATAAGACAAGCTTGAACTAAATTTTTTCTTGATGTCAAGCATTTTGAAAATAGTTTTTATAAATTGCTTTGCATGACCTTATCGACAAGAGGGTGTGATGTACATATATATGTATGAACATATCTATGCATGTAGCATGTTTTATTGGCCAATTCGTTTGTGTTCGCGGCTCGTGTAACAGACTGAATTTTTAAAAGGGTTGTGATAGGAGAAGGGGTGAGGCGTGTTGCTGGGTTGTCTGCTTACCTTTTGTTGCGATCATCCACATCGGCCGTGTCTTCCGCCGAGTCCAATGACAAGTCATCAATGGCCGGTGATTTCGATTCCGATTGCTGCAAATCGTTGGTGCTCAGAGCTTTCACATCGTCTATTCCACTGTTGCCAACATTTACTGTTGGCAGCTCGTTGTTAAAGCTCAGCTGGATGGGCTCAGTGGACTTGAGGGGAATGGGTGCCTGGGCAATGGGTGAGCCTCCCAACGATTGCTGAGCGGCAGCTGCTGCTGCTGCCTCCGCTTCTTTCACCTGTCGTGCCACCCTAATTGTCTCCTCCAATTGTTTATTAATTGCCGATAGATCGATTTTTGTATCGGTGGCACCGTTCTGTGATCGGAACAGGGTTTTTTTTTGTGTTTTTTTTTTCGCCGCAAGCAATTTGTATTTGGTATGTTGCATTGTCAAAATTTTGAATTTTTAAGTTGATTATGTGCATTTGGTATGTGTGTGTGTGTGTTGTGTGTGTGCGTATTTGTGGTGAGTAGATTTCGTTTGGCATGGCAAAGGATTTTCGGGCGGCGCAATGTGTGTGTTTTGTTGCAGAGGCATGTGTGGTCCGATTATGTATTATGTGTGTATTGTAGTTTGTGTATGTTTGCAAGCGGTTGGGATTGTGGTCGAGTACGGTATGGAGATATATATATATATATATACATATATATGGGTGTGAGTGTGCGTGTGTGTGTGTGTGTATGTGTGTGTGTGTGTATGTGTGTGTGTGTGTGTATGTGTGTGTTTATGTGTGAGTGAGTGTGGGTTATCAGATATGTAAGGTTAGGCAGGAGATGAATGTAATGTTGCATTTTTGGCATTATGGGTTTAGACGGTTTTTGCCATTTGATTTTTTATTTTGTTTTTATTGTTGTAGTTTTTATACGATTTTGCCGTTTGATTTTTTGTTTGTTAATTGATGATGATGGACAGACAGAGAGAGAGAGAGAGAGAGAGCGAGTGAAAGATATATAGAGAGAGGGTGAGAGTGAGAGACATAGATGTACGTGCACAAATGCAATCGGTGTATTTATGTATACATTTTGAGAGATTTTTTTTATAAATTTATTGCATTATTATTATTCGATTTTTATAGTTTTTAATTGCAGTTGATGGTTTCAATGCGTTGTTTGCAGTTTTTTTTTTTTATTGTATTTGGATTTATAATATTATTATTATTATTTTTGTATTTTTTATTTGGTTATTTGCACAAATCGAATCGGTTTAATGGAACATGAAAATAAAGAGAAAAAGATTCAAAATAAACAAAAAGGAAAACAAAAGCAGATAGACAAATGAGCAATCGATCAAGCTAAATGTAGCGCCACGAGGATCACAAGCGAAAGGGCGCAAGTGTTGTGGCAACAAGAAACAGAAGAAACTATTAAACACAACTAATAATTTCTAAGCGAAGACCTTGGATCAGAGTTGAAAGGATTGCGGCAGAGTGCGCGTGTCTGTGTGTGTGTGTGTGTGTGTGTGTGTGTGTAGAGAGTACGAGGTGTGCGTGCGACACAAAGATGCATCATCTGCAAAGAAGTTACATACATACATGCAGCCATACACACATTTGTAAGTGCAGAAAACGTGCTGAAAAAGCCAGACTTTTTCGTTCATCGAAAACACTCAACACACACATTATTCTTTAGTAAAGCATTATTCATTATTTGAATTGGAAAATTTCTCTCGAACAAGTGGTTTTTAGCTCTTGATGGAAATCATTCATTGCGTATGCGCATTGGTCGCCAGAAATCGGGCGACGATCTCATATTCTTAGACTCGTTATTTTCTGCAAATTGAATTTGTGCAAATTGGAAATTCGGGAGGAACGAGTGAGTTATGATTACGACTTCTTCCAGTAGTATTCAAAGCTGTAATCGAATTGAAAATGGGATTTTTGGTTGTTGTTTTTATGATTTCGAGTGTGTGTGCGAAACGAATGAAAGATCCAATGTGAACACCCCGTGGAAGAGTCAAGAAACATTCATGACTCTGAATAGCGTAGTGAGTGCACTCATGGCTGGTAAGCGTACATATGTGAATGCTCTTGCGAATGTTTTGTGAATACGCCAATGAGCATGAGCACTCATGAATATTGTGAATGCACTTATGAATATTCTGTGAATATACTCATGAATGTTGCAAGTGCACTAATGAATTACTCGTGAATAACGGCGATCATTTTAAATTTTATATACAATGTATGTAGAATGCTGTGTACGAGTACACTCTAAGAAAATATATGCACTTCGTGTTTGAGCATTACAAAATTCATACAGGTAACGTTATTTTGGTATATTTAAAGTAGATTATAAACGACTTAAACAACTAACACAGTTTTAATGTAAATATATATATTTAAAAAAAACACCTATTATATTTTGAAGAGTGCGCCAAAAGAGGGGCGCATAGAAGATGAATGCGAAAATAATTACAAAAAATTCTTTAAGATTACATATTCAAGTATAGGAGAGAGTCAGAGATAGCGAAAGAGAGAGAGAGAGAGAGGGAGAGATGGTGGAGAAACAGCGAGGTAGAAAGAGAGAGAGAGATAAACAGAGATGGCGAGAAATAGAGAGAGAGAGAGAGATACAGAGATATGGAGAGAAAGAGAGAGAGAGAGAGAGAGAGCAATGGAAAGACTTACAACTACAACATATCCAAAGGAAAAGAAACGAACAGTGTGTCAAAGTACAAGTGTATACAGTTTGAGGGACAGTGACAGATGCACTGATATATTAGTATCGAAAACCAGTGTTGTAAATAGACATTTTTTTGTTTTGTTATAATTTTCATTAATATCATAAACAATTTTGAGTTTGAGTGGTGCTTGCAGTTGTGCTGTGGTTGTTGTTGTTGTGGTATTGCCAATTCTTGTTGCTGTTGTGAAAACACGGAACAAAATTTGATAAACATTAAAGAAAATTTGTGCCAATATTGTAATTTCTTGAAATACATCGCTTAGTTGTTGTAGCAAACAAATTTACACGCACATTTCCGTGTTATTATCGACGACTGGGCGTCTCGGTGGTGCTGTTGATGGTGCTGCTGGTGGTGGTAGTGCTGGTGCTGGTGGTGGTGGTACTGCTGCTAGTCTTCTCATTCGCATCAATTTCGTTCTCATCGTCTGGCCGAAAGGTGGGCAGCTCAATGGATACCCGGGTGCCACTGCTACTGCCACTCGAGCTGCTGCTGCTCTGATCGCTCTTTGTCTGGTCGTCATCATCATCATCATCGAAGTCAGCGTCGAAGGTGGCGCGTGCTGCATTCGCTGTGTTGCCCTGAATGGCGGTGCGCAATACAGTTGGTCCCAAAGTGCGCAGCAGCTTGGCGATGATGCGATTCGCTTGCTCATCGATTTGCTACAACAACCACGATTCGATTTTGGGGCCAGATTCGTGTGCGGTTTGCGTTGGATTGTGGATTGCGTGGATTGCGTGGATTGGTGGGGCGTGGATTGGTGGGCGTGTGCGAGTGTGCATTTTGGGTACAGTGTAGAGAATGGTTAGTTTATTTAATTGCTTTTTCTGTGTTTGTGAGTGATTGTTTCGTATACTAAACATTGTGGGGCGGATTTGGATTGCGGACGGGGCTCATCGTTAATGGACACTGCGTGGCAATACTACCTGTTAAATGCTCTTCATACGGGACAAGTCAAGAGCGAAATATTTGCTTAACATATCAGAAAACTTTCCTCAGATCTCAGCGCGAGACAGAGAGAGTTGGAGAGATAGAGAGAGAGAAAGAAAGGGGGAGATAGATAAAAAAGGAGGGGAGAAATAAAGAAATCACACACAGAAATCAAAACTCCTTGAATTTAACTTTACAGCACTTATAATTCCAGTGTTATAAAACTCAAAAAACTTAGCAGATGTGTCCTTCAAGCATAACACACCAGGAAAACTTGCTTCAAGATTTCCAATCTGTATTTGCATTGACTGGTTCGACTTTCAGCACGTAATTCGCGTACTTTACAACACTCATAGGAAAACAAAGGCTATCTCAGTCACCACGCATCAATAGAACTTTTACGAATTGTCCCGTGCAAAGAGCGCTTTAGCACTTGGATACACATTTGGAGAAGTTGTGTTACAAATATCGTTTTCGAAATGGTTGGGAAAATAGAATTGGGCATCGGCGGTGGACAGGGGAGGGGAGGGGGGGCGGTGGTGGTGTTTGTTTTTCAAACTGGATCGATTCGAAATTAATTAGTGACGAATGATGTGGCTTCAAAACTAGCTCGATTGCTTTTAATTTCAGATCACAGGTCAGGATTCGAATAAAAAATTGGCTTATATTAAAAACTAGTTTATTTGTTTTATGTTTAGTTAGTTGAAAAACCAGTTGCTTGCACCAGGAGTAATAGTTCAACAGGGTTTCAAATTGTTGTGTTTTAGACGGCTTTACTTGCTTAAACATCTGAATGAGTTCTACATTTTGAGACTACTACGAAAATGTTAGCTACATAAATATGAATTGAAGCCTTGATGTAATTGTTGCTTGCTTTCAGTTATTGTTGTTGTTGCTGTTGTTGCTGTTGTTGCTGTTGTTGCTGTTGTTGTTGGCGCAGAATTGGTCGAGTGTTGTGTGTTTTTGGGTTTCGCATTTGCTCTTAATCATATACGGGCAATAATTTCGTAATGTTGGTATTGTTGATGTTCTTGTCAATTGTAGTCGACATTATTGTTGTTGCTGGCGGTGCAAGAGTTGTTGCTGTTGCTGTTACTGTTGTTACATTATCTCTGGTTGTAATAAAATAATTGGTAGAGTTTAATAAACGATTTATATCGGCTATAATTGTGAGCAATTGTGGTTCTTCGATGGTATTGTTGTTGTTGTTGTTGGGATACTGGGTTAGAGTAGTGATGGTTGAGATAGTGGTAGGTGCTAATTGGGACTTATCGGTGGTTGTTTCAACACTTGGTGTTTCAACAGTTGTACTTGTTGTTGCTGCCTGAGTTGCAGTTGCAATTGCAGCCGTTGAAGCTGCAGTTGTTCCCGTTGTTGCTGTGCTCAATGTTGGCTCATCGCCCAGAAAGCGTGACATCAGCTCAAAAGGCATCTCTGTCGTTGCTGCTGTCGTTGTAGTTGTTGTTATTGGTGTTGTTGCTGCTGCTGTTGTTGCTATTGTTGTTGTTGGGCTGGGGCTGGGGCTGGGGCTGGGGCTGGGGCTTGGGCTGGGACTGGGATTGGTGATGGTGGTTGTTGTTGTTGTTGTGGTTCTTGATGTTGATGATGGTGCTGTTTCATTTAGTTGGCTCTTACGCGCACTCACTTTGTTCGCTGATGATTCCGACTCGGGTGCAAATGTGGGCAATTCGATTTTGACCCGCGAGCCATTGTCATCATTGTTGTTGCTAATTGAGGCTGGAGTTGATGCAGCAGATGGTGATGATGCAGATGCAGATGCAGGTGCAACATCATCATCAAAATCGTCATCATCAAAATCGGCATCGAAGCTGCTTGAGGTGGTGGTGCGACCACCACCGGCACCGCCACCGCCCCGGTTGCCAGCCAGTACGCTATTGAGCAGCCCAGGGCCGGCAACGCGTATTACTTGAGCTATAATGCGATTAACAATTGAGTCGATTTCCTAAGAACGAGACAGACGAGAGATATGCAGAATAACTGTCACGGGGAGCATGCTTATCCATCAACTGCCATGAATTTTTGGGATGATGATGCTGTTTTGGATGCTTTGCTTATTTTGATTCTTGTTGGTGGTGTTGGTTGTTCAAGTTCATTGCTGTTGCTGTTGTTGTGGCTGTTGTTGTTATTGTTGTTGCTCTACTTAACTTGATGGCTGGTTGTGACGTCCATGAGAGAGACAGAAACAGATTTTCGTCTTTTTTGTGTTTCGGTTTGATGATGATTTTTGTTTTCTTTTTTTTTTTTTTTTTTTTTTTGTGATTTTTGATTTGACGACTTTTGGTGGCTGCTGCGGTTGCTTTTGTTGTGGTCTGGTGGTTGATTGTGTCTGAGGCGCGTTTTACAAATTTTGGTGCTGTGCAATTTTTTGTGATTGGCCAATTGTTTGATGATTGTTTTGTATTTGCAGTTGGGTTTAGTTTGGTTGGTTAGGGCTTTGGTTTTACTTTGGCTTAACGAAGATCTTTGTTTTTGTTTTGTGGTCAAGCTATGTATTTGTAGGGGACATGCATTAACTATACGTAATACGTGCACTATTGTCTACTGACAAGTGAAGTGGAAGGAGGGCATGCAGCTTAAATGACGAATGAGATAATCAACAGAGTAATTGACAGTGTTTTAATTGGATGCCAATATGCTAAAACTAAACACGCTATTCCGAAGGAGGCTTCAATTGTCCTTCGGCTGTTCGTCAATGTCCTTATCGGGCTGAAATTTGGTCAATTCCTCAGGTAAGCTCTCATAGTCCTTATCAAGCGGCCGCGCCACATCATCATTATTATCATCATCATCATCATCATCATCAGCAGCAATTGGCGGCTTACGGGGCGCACTGCGCTCAAATGCCGGATTGAGAACCGTGCCCAAGACGACGGGCCCAACACGTTGCAAGATATTATTGACTAGACGATTGATTTGCATATTGATTTCCTACGAAATGTTCAGGCAATACAACAATTAACAATAACAGAGCCGCACGCCGCTCCGCATAGCTAAACAATATTATTAATATTATTCTGGATTGCGTGAGGGGACGTATGTACATATCCATATACATATGCATATGCATATACATATGTAGGCGTCTCTATGTGCACATATCTAAGTTGAAATTGATTGACGATTTACACCTAGTCCTGGTCACTCTCATCTACATACTAATTCGATAGGCTAGGCTTGTTTTGTATACGCACCTTTGTTATATCCGGAAATAGTTCGCGCAGCAGTCCAATTGTTCTTTTGTTGCGATCAGCTATCAATTGTTCTTGATCTTTTGCGCCAAGTGTCAAGACATCGATTTCCTGTAAAGCAAAACAAAAAATATGGTCAATACAATGCTCTTACATAATCCCACTGCCACTGAAATACAAATACAAATCACGATCTCAAACTCAAAGAAAATGAGTTGCAAAAAAAAAAAAACAAAAACTATTATTGTCCAAAGACTAACGACAAGCCAACAATTGATGAACTTTCACTTTGCGCAATGAGACAATGAGTTTCTAGTCTCTTCTCTCTCTCTCTCTCTCTCTTTCTTTCTCTCTCTCTTTCTTTCTCTCTCTCTTTCTCTTTCCCTGAAATGTGTGTATATCTAAATTGTGTCCATACTTCTGAGTGCTTCTTTTTGATAAAGGAAATGTTCCCAAATTACACTCAAACATTGCCAAATAGTTATAGTTGATATATCAATTATGGCTTTCAAATTTTGTAGCCCCTTTTTGGGCCCTTAACTTGCCCGAAGTCGTGAAGTTGCCGCATCTTAAGTGGCTCTTTTGTATGTTGTCTGATTAACTCACGACCTTAATCTCCCACTACTTACTGAGCACTCTTCAATGCTCCAGATCGCCCCCACCCGCCTCTATTCTTCACCGCCTTGCACCGACTAATAATAATAATTTGCACAGCTTCCACTGGAAACGTCGTTCAGCCTTCGTTCGCCTTCGCGGCAGTCTGCAGCTTTAATAAAATAGGTTGGATGAGGTGAGGCGAATAAGGGGGAGAGTAAGCTGGCCAAATGACTATACAAAAAGTTGTTAACGCTAATGGGCAGTTGTTGCAAAGCAGCAAAGTCTCAGAAAATATTGCACAAAAATGTTTAAATTGCATTAATGCGTTGTTTTTGTTGCTGTTATTGCCGTAGGTCGTCGGAGGTGTACGGGATGAAGAGGTTGACTAAGACAATCAACAGCACGAGTCATTGGACATGCAACGAGAATGGCTAACTGTAGCAATTGCAATTGCTCAGATATTATAATGTATATATATGTACATGCCGAGTACGTAACAGCAGCGACGTTTCATAAATTCAATTTATGTTTAATTTGAATTATTTTAATTGAATAAACTAAACAGTGGAGATGGAAAACAATATAAGATCACATCCAAGACGCTTTATCTAAAAGTTTCAGTTTGATTCTCAAGTAATAAAACTATTTAAAGGTAGGGCAATTAGACACAGACAAAACATAAAACGGACAATTGTTGTTGTCACACAGTTGCTGGCATTGTTGTTATTGTTATGCAATTAATTGTCTCAAAAGTCTGTGCGGAAGTTGTCTTTACACGCGGACGGAAGCCAATGCCAACGACAGCAATAACAATGGCAACAGCAAGAAAGACTAAATACCTTTTCTTTGATTGGGCAGCGGACGGTTTTGCTCTCTGGCCAATGTTGTCGTATTTATTTTTGTATTTGCTGTTGCTGCTTTTTTTATTATTAAGTAAAACTATGTTGTACTTGTACATTTCATTAAAGTTGTCGTTATGCATTTTAAACAGCAGCTATTTTATTTGTGTTGGTCATTTCATTGCGAGTAGTATGAGTACACTCATACCGTATTCAAGTTGATGCTGAAGACGGAAGAAGCATGCCAATAAAATTCTTATTATTTATTTTATTATGTTTTGTACAGCAACAAAATAAACCCCTTTTCATACAATCGTAACGAACTAGAGGTAAATTGTACTAGACTAAATTTGTTATTGCAGTTAAATAAGGAGGATCTGTTTTGGTTATGCACATCTCACATAGTTATTTATTTGGGTAGATTCAAAGCTATCAATTAGTTATTAAATCTTCAACGCGCTTTCCAGAATCGTCTGCGATAATCGCATTTACATAAAATGCCAGACACGCTAAGCGCGCTAATAAAAACACACATTTTTTTCTGTATATGTATTGTGTGTGGCTAAGCAGTCTGACCTTAACCAACATATATTAAATATGCAAATGCCAAAGAGTAACAAAATTTACAAAAACACATACATACACAATATATAAAAAGGTGAAAATGTATTAAGAAACTTCGATTTCCAATGAGTTCAAATGCAAAAACTAGATTTAAATATATATGTATAAGTTAACGCATATGCCACTAAAATGGTGTAAATCAAATAAAATTATGGCATTGAATTATATATAGCATATACGTTGTTAGTTCATGTTAATTGCTAAACTCTTGATCGCCTAAATGAATTGACCTTTTTGCAATATCTACACAAAATATTTTTAACATATGCTTGAGTGAAAAAAATGAACAACGCTATTATTAAAGAAAATTCCATCAGTAAGGGTATACCAATTGGTGGAGAAACAACTAATGTTTTGATTTCAGTGTAGATTCATGATTAATGCATATCACGAACTAATCGCTGAGTTGTCCGTGTTCGATTTGTAAGTTGTCCAATGCTTTCAGCCCTCGGCTCAGATTTGTAGACCTTGTTTGACGATCGCACAAATCAATGAACAGACAAACAACAGAAACAATAATAAGCTCGATATTATGTGGCATACGAGACACACTTATATAAGCCATATCATTTAACACAAATTAACACATAGATATTTGCTGAGATGGCAAAGATTTCGTATCCTTGTACAAATCTATTAATTAATTTGTAACATTTATGCTAAAAGCTATCGGATTTTCACTTTAAGATTGTTTATTTTATTTATTAACATATTAACCATATAGCTAAAGTCATTCTCAAATGCATACAAATTAACATTTGCATTTAGTAAACGTCAAGGTGATTGTTTCTTTCTGTTATGGTTCTCATATTGGGTATACAAAATTGAGAATATAATCTTGTTGACTTCCCGATCTTTTGCCCTTTTTCATATATTCATATTTTCATATTTTCTTTTTGTTTTTCTTTTTTTAATAATGCTGACGATAATATCACAACTGTAAATAGTTTTGACTTAATGACCGACTAGCAAGCGAGTCTCGATTGCCGCTTAAAAATGCAGCTACAAACAAATTGGCAGCAATAACAACAGCTACAACAACCACAACCACAACAGCAACAACAGCAACAGCAAATGTGAGCTGCTGACATGCAACAATAACGGCAACAACAAATTGAAGTTGACGTTGCTGCCGCTGTGCACAATACGATGTATGATATACACGTGTGTGTGAGTGTAAGCTGGCAACTGAGAGCTTATATAAGTCTGCTGTGGCAACCATGAGCAGCTGCCGAGGAACTAGAGTCGTGTGTGTCACTTTGGGGGCAGTCCCACAAAGCAAATTGTTGGATTGCTTGTGGGGGGCTCTTGTTGCTGCAGCTGTTGATGTTGTTGCTGTCCGTTCTGCTCTTGCCATTTGGAAGTCTGTGCGCTTCAATTGCCTTCGTTGCTGTTGTTATTGTTGCAATTGTTGTTATATCATTTAATAGCTAATGGAATTAAAAGAAAGCACAATGCTGAAATAAACTTGAAATTTTCCTCGTTATCATTAAAGCGACAGCAGCAGCAAAATATTAATTTTTGATATTATCATTATTGCCACTATTGCCAATATGTCACGCAATGTTTACGTTTTGTCAAATACATAGAAAAGTAGACGGTTATGTCGTTCAATGGCCAGATATTGCTTACCTAAAACCCAAATAGAAGTGCAAACAGTTATTCTATCCATAAGTGAAACGACTACTAAGTAGCTGGTATAGGTATGAATGAGCTTAAAGTATACATATATAATTTGGAGCTTTGTAGAGCTTAAGATATGTGTGTTCTATGTGAATTTCATAGCATTATTGATCTCGACTTGGACTTGTAATATTTCATTGATTTTAAATGCACTTTCAGCCGAGCAAGATACAATAATAAGAGCCGATATTAATACATATATATATATTACTACAATATTATTTTCTGCCAATTATAAAAAAAAAAGAATGAACGATTATCTTATCCATGACAAAGATTGCATATCTATGTAGACCAGAGCTATAATCAATCAGAAAAGGCGACATCTATATCTACGCCTATATGGACTCCACAACTTGAAACGGAGCTTTCGCCTATTTGGTGGGCTTGCTCTGGATATCTAGGTAAAAATAATCTTTTTAATAGGGGAACAAATCTTTCGACCGATTGTTCCTGTGTACAAAGTTTTATTGCATTTAAAATGAGGGAGTTGTGCGCATGTGATGCTGATTGTGGGATGGTTCGGCCTCCCTTTTGAGGGGCTATAATCATAAGCGATTTAAGCAGCTAATAACCCTGGGGAAGAATAGGCTTTGGATATATTGACAGGACATTGTAGACTAAGAAGTCACCTATCTAAACTGGGTGAATCCTCAATGCACATCCTGGCAGATTGTGTCGCCTTAACTAGGAAATTATGTAGTATCTGGGATGCATGTTCTGAGCTCAAACGACATAGAAACCCTCAACCCAACAAAGAGTCTCGCATTCGTGCTAGAACTTCGGTTGATGGAAAAGCTATAGACTCAGAAGGGGCACAATAGATCTAGCAGTGCATATATATCCCAACAATAATATTAATAACGGTCAGAGACGTCTCCTTCAATGCATTGCAAGCTTGAGAACAAAATTATATTACCCTCCCCAAGTTATTAAAATGCATTTAAAAATCTTCGTGTTTTCTTTTTAAGCATAGTAGAAAAAAAATTGAAATTATTTCCAAACATTTAATGGCAAATCAATTAAGGTCTGCAAATACATATATATTGGGTAATAGCCCTGAGATCATATTGATTATTTAATGACAAAGCATTTCTTGCTTACTCGTCAACAGAAACACAGCAAACGAGTGAATCGCAAAGTTTATATCGAATTTATAATGAATATCGCACTTGTTTAAGATGTCAATGTGAATTTGTTATTCAATGTGAAAGCCAGCAAGTTAGTTGGCTTATATGTTGAGCGTCCTAACTTTGAGATACCCTGTGCAAAATGAAGAATAGTTTTTATTTGTAATACGCTCAGATCGTCTTGGATCTTAAAATAATCCTATATTTTTGCGATCCACTCAAAGAGACCATTGTAAATATATGTATGTATATTGAATTGGCCAGCTATCCGTACAGGGTATAAAAGCCATAAAAATCAATAGTGGGCCGCTAACCAGTCCATAATGCTGATAATGCTTGTGAGGGAGGATATACACGTTTTTAAAACTGCTGTAGTTTTGGCCAACAAATTAGCACGTATAAAACAAGTAAGTGATGCCCTAGGTGTTAATTACTGTGAATTTCAGTTGGCTGTGATAGATGCAAAAATTATCAACTGACAGTTAATTTAGCTTGTGTAAGCTATGCAATATTTGAAAGTGCCTGCGAAGTGCAATTAAATTGTCCAAAAATATAGATAAAATTAATCCGAACAGATTCAAAATTCGCACGAAAAATACATTTTTTTCGGAGGCCATTAAATAACAAAGAGATATTGCTTAACACATGGATACCAATACACATAGCCAGCCGGTTTCAAATGAATTCGTTTCGAGAGGGAATTATGCGGATTTTGCGGACTGTGCCAACACCCAAGCCCGACCAGCAGCAGCACGTCTTGTCCGTTGCTCTAGAGCGGGCCAAGGAAACTTGTAGCAAGTGTGCCAACTTCCTTGCAATTGGCCACTGCCTCGATCTGGTCACGCAGGTTTTCTGCCATCACACCGCGGCATACAGACCCCAAGACCTGATTTGTCTTGAATCTCTCAGTCTCAGCCGTCGAAAAAGTAAAAGGAAACATTTTTTTAATCGTTGCTACAAGCTCGACAAACGAGTTGGACGACCAACCGTCTGAATGGGTCGCATACTCATCCGACTGTATATTGGCCAAATAAGTGCAATAAAGGGCAGCATTGGCTTCGCACCACTAAGCGTATGCGTGATGCGAGATGTGAAAATAACTTATTTCTGATCCTGCTTTAAGTTAGATACATACCATTAATAAGGCAGTACAGGGCACAGGAAATAAGCTCTGTAGCCAAACATACGTTGTTTTAACATTGTGCTCATAAGATGAATAAAAAAGACACTATGAAGCTGTGTCAGATATGGAAGTGAATATGTTTTAGTTAGGCGGTATCAACCCTTCACATGGTCAGCTGGGCATCTGTCTTTCTGTTGGTCTGCATAACCGTTGAGGTCATCCGATCCCATGCATAATATTATTATAATTTTGTCATATATCTGCTCACGGTTACTAAGCGTATTTTGTGATACTCGTTGGAATTACTTAAATCGACTTAGACTTACCTTTCCATTGGCAAGCGGTATTTGAAGCAAATCCAATTCCTGGTTACCAGCCGGATGTGGCAGGGGACTTGAGCTGGTTAGGCAAACGGCGCTGCATAGGATCAGCGCCAAGATAGTATGGTGTGTGCTCGGCTGCCTCATTTTGTTGCAAAGACTGTTGTGTTTTTATTTTTTAGGGAGGGGGGAACTGCAAGATACTGAGAAATAACATTCTTAGATTAGCACACGAATACATACATTAAATCTAAATATAATTAATTGAAATTAAGAAAGAGAGCAGACCAATCAGCTGCATATTTATTTCGAAACGTTAATCGTTTAAAGGTCGTCTGATGACCTTGTCGCATGAAGATTGTGCGGCGCTTTTATTAACATGATTTCTATTTATTTAAAAGTCAAATTCGACAATAAACATCACAAAAAGTGGAATCAAAAAATGTTTGCATGTGTGTTTATTCAGTTATACGGATTTGTTGGTTTTGAGTGTCTGGCATTTTTTTTTTGTAACTTGTGAGCGTTTATGTTTTTTTTTTCTTAGTTTTTGAATGTTTTTTGGTTATTCTAGGGTTTAGGCAAGGCTGAAAAGCAAAAAAATGCGCTTAATTGACACTGAATTTGGATATTTTGAGCTTTTTTTGGATGATGCTTTCGCATGAGAGTAGCGAATAGCAGTCAATTAGGTGTTTGTTTTCAGTGTGTGTCAAGTTTAAATATTGAACTTTTCTTGGACAACACGTCGTATGAGTAATGCGCATTGTATTTATGTGGAAAGTGTGCGCAACAACAACTGCAGCAGCAGCAGCAGCAGCAAAGCAACGACGGTAAAAGCAATTTATAAATCACTACGACCAAAGTAGCAAACAACAACAAAACGCCGCAATAAGAATTATGTAATTTTATTTAGACAGCGCAGACGTCAGCAGTGGCGTCAACAGCGGCGTCGACAGCGACGTCAACAGTGACTGCAACGTCAATGCCGAAAACGTTGAGCGGGTGTGTGTGTGTGTGCAAGTGTGTGTGTAAGTGTGTATGTGTGCGTAGGTAAGCTTTTAAGTTTTAGGAAATTTGGCTCGAATTGAACAAAATGCAAAAGCTGAAGCGAATGTGAAAAGTGGAGAGAGATTGCAATCGTGCGAACTGAAAAAAAAGATGCAACGACGAATACGACGAAGATGCCAAAGCAAAAGCAAATGAAATAAGCCTCGATAGGCATTGATGTCATGACGGATATGAATGTATATATATATGTTTCTCTATACATAACATGTGATGATTCAATATTTGAAATAATTTACCAACTAATAAGCATTCTTTCAAGGATGGCGTGATTGCAATCAAAATAATACACAATACTTGTACCAAGCAGTTAGAAAGATAAACCTGGCATAAGCTTTGGGACAAAGGTTATTTAAACAATTTTATGAATTTAATAACGCACAACTGTTGAAAACTATGCAAGAAAGAAAATATTGCATTTAAGGAGAAGGAAACCATTAAAATACTGTAGCTGAATTGGGGTTAGCATAGGATTACACAAAATAAACCAACATTGCAAAATGAAACTTAATTTGCATACAGTTGCTGACTGATTAATTCAACACTTATTAAACAGCTTAAAATAGCACAAATTCGTGTTTCAAATCGATTCAGGGGGGTTTTTTTAGACGAATTTGAGTATGTCAATAACGAATTAAAATCGATTTAATTGGGGACGCAAAGTTCAATGTATGCTGCGAAGGTTGGCCACACTTAAGAGTATGAGTATAAATATCATTATGAGTAAAACTAGCTGAGCTTAATTACGCGTATGAATATGAGAAAGAGTATAGTGCAATGCTCAACTGAGAAATAAGCGTGTAAGCTGTATTCTTAACGCAATTGTCGACAGATTAGCACGTCAGTCAGTCAATCAATCAATCAAATTGTGCGGGTGTGAGTGTATGCATATGTGCATAGGTATGCGCACACACTTACGAATATATTTATGAATGTGAGTATATATTTGTGTATTTACTATATATATATATATATAAATTTGGCAATTTGGCAACAACAGCAATAACACGAAAACACTTCTCTTAGCCGATTATTAGCTGTGCGTGGCAACATGCAATGATGGCCAACGGTCAGCGGCTATTAAGTAGGGCGTAGCGCCAAAAACCAAATGAAAACAAACGCAAAGCAGAGAGATAACGCAAACAGAGACGGCTTGGCACGAGAGGCAGAGTGGCCGAAGGCAACAAATAATAATAATAATAATAATGGGCGATGTAGAAAGGGAGAGTGCAGATTGTCATCACCGAAACTGGAGAGTGCCAAGAGTGCCAAGAGTTTCGAGAGTGTCGAGTGTTGGGGCTGTGTGAGAGCTGCCACCAAACCGGCAATAACAGACAACGAAGCCCATTTGACTGGCGGTCTGTCTGTCTCTCTGTCTCTCTGTCTCTCTGTCTCTCTGTCTGTCTGTCTTAGCTGTAGCTGTAGCTGTAGCTGTCGCTGTAGCTATGGTTATGTCATCTGGCTGTGGCTCAGGCGCAGCTGATTTTTATGTGCCTGCTTTTACTTTTTACTGGCCCGGCCGTAGCTTCAGCGGCTAAAAGTGTTTCGGCTCATTAACAATTGTCAAAGTGGTTAGTTGGTTGCTTTGCCAGCAATCCACAGAGCAATATGCATATAGTTCATCATATTTTGCACACTTTTAATTATTTCTCATACGCCATGTGGCGTACGCGACGATTACCGATGGCCCATAAATTCGGATGACATTGGGAGTGCATAACATGCATGTCGTAATTTAAATGGGGCGCACAAAGTATTGAATAGATAAAAAGAAATAAATAAATAAAAAAAACACTGTGAAATAAATCAATCCAAAAAAAAAATAAATAAATATATAAAAATAATGATATCAACAAGTGCAGACTGAATAGCGTTTTGACGTGAAGGTGATTTTGCAACCGGGGAGTGGCATTATATGGCACGGACAGTGCGAATGACGCAGCAAAATTTTGCAACTGCTGTCTGACAAAGTGTGTCTAGTCTCCATTTAAAGCTGAAGCCTCGGCTTCCTGTCACTGTCCACGTCCACCTCGAACACGCTTTTCTTCTGGTGCAATTAACTTTGTAATATATTAATGTTGTAAATATATCAATGCGATCGTGTCATGGGGCGATCATCAAAACTAATAGCAAAAGAGCTATGCTTAACTTGAGTTCTGTGCAGAGCATAGACTAGGGTTTCGATTGCAAGAAACCAAGCATTTTGTTACAGTACAATTGCAGTAAAATTGCTACAGAAATCAGATAAATATAAGCAGACAAGTACTAAGAAGCCCGTGCTATCCTTTCGACTTCATGCAGAATTGAGTGTTTTTTTTTTAAATACAAATAAGCATAATTTACTTAGCAGCATCCACTTTAGAATCGATTCGTTAATGACGAGGATGTTTTCATTAATTGCCGATTATGCAATATGCATATTAAATATCATTAAAATGTCAGCTTTTATCGGCTTGGGGTGAACAAAATGAATAAACCACAGATGTGCACGAAACTTGATCTGCTAATGATATGCAAGAATCTAAGCTTAGTATTTAGTGTCTTTAGCTTTTCAAGTATCATGATGCTAAGCAAAAAATATCATGCAAGAATATACATACTTGAAATGGTATACAAATTTGCGTATGACAATGTGGTACGGGTAAAGTCACCTAAACAGAGCAATAATCTAATTACTCTGTACTTAAATTTGCTTTGTTTGTGTGTTGTGTATCTCACTAAAATATATGTTAATTCATGTTTGATTCGATTTTTGAAAGGGGCACTCAGTTAACAAGTAGCCTAGGCTTACAACTGCAGGAGACTTTTGTCGGTTTGACACCTCCTCCCCCCACCCGCTCCCTATTTTTTCAGTCAAGAAGTGAATGATGCAGGGTTGCAAAGACGTATTTAAACGTGATCATCAGTCAATAACTATATGGCCTAGGCTACAACCATTGGAGACTTTTAACGGTTGGAGCGCTTCCCCTTCCTGCCTTTCCCACGTCTCCCGTTGGGTGGTACCATCATTTTTAACACTTTGTCTGAGCTGGGCATGCTCGAGTATAAATTGCAAATTTAAAGTCTCTAACAGACAGACAGACATTGGGCAAAACCAATATACGCTTTTCGCTGTTGGCTGTAACATAGTAGTAAAGGTGGAGTTGTAAATGATCACTTTAAGCCAAAACAAAAAAAAAAAACAATTTGACACACGCGTTCATTTTACGTACGATTTGCACAAAAAAAAATATATGCACAACACAATACAAAAAAATTTCAACAAAACAAAAAATGCAAAATGTATATGCAACAAGCAAAACGACAAAAAAAAAGATTAATAAATAATAACTGTCAAACATTTTGTACTGTTCGAAACCTCGATGAGTTTTGAGTGATTCTTTCATTGGTGTCTTCTTATTTGCTGGCACTGTTGCAATTTTAGTAGTTATATTTATCGGTTTTTGTTGTTGTTTTTTTTTTTTTGCAACTCTTGCGGAATTTTCGCTTCTTGCAACTATTTTTCGGCATGTCGACTGTTGTTGTTACTGTTGCAGTTGTTGTTGTAGCTTGCATGAGCCGCTGTTGTTGTTGGTTGAACCATAGGCGTTTTTTACATGTATGAGAATGTGTACATATGTATATGTATGTAGGTGTGAATTTGTGTGTGTGTGCCTGTGTGTGTGTGTGTGTGTGTGTCTATAGTATATCTCCACGTTTATAGTGCGTTTAAACGGCGACGGTTGGCAACGGCGACGAATACGTACACGCTTTGTTATTGTTGTTTAGATAAATATATATATATATATATATATATGTGTATTTATATATATGTATGTATATATATGTATATGTATATATTTGAATTTGTCTTGATTTATACTTTTTGGAACTTATTTGAGTAGTATGGTGGACCTTTCTGTGACTGGCGCTGGCTTTGCGGTCTTGGCTGGTGGGCTTGCAATTGATTACTAACGTGATTTTATCATACACTACCGACTAAAGCTCGAACAAAGCGTCGAACCGTACAAGTGGCTGGCTGCGACGCCAACAGCAAGCAGCGAGCAGCGAGCAGCGATCAGTAGGCAGCGGCGGTGAGCAACAGCAGTAAGCAACAGCAGTAAGCAGCAGCAGTAAGCAGCAGTTAGCAGCAGTAAGCAGCAGCAGCAGCAGCAGCAGACGCTTAGCTGAGCTGAGCAGCTGTTGCTGTTGCCGTTGCCGTTGCTGTTGGCATCAGACGCTTAACGCCTTGACTGTGAAGTTGCACTCAAAAATTACAAAAAAGCAACAACAGCAGCGAAAAAACGAAAGTGAGTCAAAGCCAAGACGTGCTTGAGTCAAACTTTTGAGCGAGAAATAGTTGTTGTGTGGATGTAGTTGTTGTTGTAGCTGTGCAATAAAGGCTTTATGTGTGCTCGTGTATGTGTGTGTGTGTGTGTGCGTGTGTGTGTGCGGATCATAATACGCGAATCTCTTCGGCCCGTTTGCCAGTCAACCAAAATTTCCGCTTCGTGACTTAGTGGTTGGTATGTCAGGCTATTAGCGGGGCCCGTGGGCAGGATTAGGCTTACACAATATTCACAGCTGTTGTCCATCTCTTTAATCTTTATTGCACATTTGCGGTTAGTACCCGCTGTCTGTGTATGTATGCAGTATGCACGTAGGTTGTGTGTTCATTTAATTACTGGCCAGCGCTTCTTGAAGTTATGCTTCAGCTGATAATATTCGTTAGTCTCGAGTTGCGTTCACCGCTTTTACAGATTTTTCGCTGCTTGAGTGTCCTCAACGAGATGATTGCTCAATCCGTTCGAAATATTTGAATAGACAAATTCCGCATTCCAAGTCCTATGCAAATCAATTTTTATTTAAATAGCAGCTTCCTTAATACATCAGTTTACAAGCCTACAATGCATTTATTAAGGACTTGCTTGTAACAACATCTTTTTTCTTTAAAAGAGCTGGAGCGTTGTTTGTTGGCATCATATTTGATTCGATCCTTTAAGGACGTCCTAGCCAAACTCACAAATTTCTGTTTGTTGAATGAAAATTACTTCCACATCCAAATCGTTTAATTTCAGATTTGTATGCTGTCATCTGTCATCTGTCAGGAGTATTTAATTTAACGCATCTTGCAGATAATTGCCATTTCGCTTAATTTATAAAACCTTTATTTAATAAATAAGCCCGAAAGTAGTTTTTTTCAAGGATTTTAGAACGGAACATAATGTAATTTTCTGGAGTTCAATTAAACAGAAGAAATTTGAAAGGGATCTTAACTAAAAGAAACAAGTTTTGTGCCAGTAAGTTGTCTAACAACATGTTCGCCTTGTATGTTTTGGCGGATTAGCTATATTATCAATGTTCCTGATGATGAATTCCAGTTGAAGGCCTGCTGTCAGTATCTTTACAAGATCACTGCAACCTCCAATGAACCCAGATGAAACAAATGCTTTCTCTAAAAGTGCACGTCCCCATGGGGGACAATGGGAAACCACCTGAATCGATATCGGGTTAAAGGTTAGAGACAGCGCCTTCTTTTTTATCTGTTTTGGTATGCAAATTGTGATTTATCTGTGAGACAACTGGCCGAAAAACACCGGCCATTAAAGTTAATTTAAATGTCATTTTCGATTTGGCAGCCTTTTTCGAAGCAAACGAAGACTGAAACTAATTTCATAATTTTGCGCATATGCAAAGCAATAGATATAACTGTGTGTGTGTTTGTGTAAAAATCTAATTCACCTTAAACTAATTTGGAACGCTTGCAACATTTGTGTGCCGACTGAAACTTCGACTAGTTTTTGGGTTGCGTCGATTTGAATTCATTTTTGCTCGCCTGCCTTCATTTTGTAATCGTAAAAAGACAAGATACTCTATCTGTGCTGCGCTGTTTTTATTGCTCTTGCCGAACAACACAGCGTATGCGTAATTTGTAGTTTTCCATGCATATCTTGAAAGCGATCCGCTGTTCTGTGTCGTTAACCCAAACCAGTGAATTGAGTGAATTCAGTGGCTGCAGCCACTACAGTCACTATTTAACTGGTTATCCTTCAACTCATACGCACCAGCACTCAACACACACACACACACACACACACACACACACACACACACTGACACACACACACACAACCAGTTCTCGAAGGTAAAAAGCTTGCACTGTGATCTCTGCTTGGTGCTAAGTAGCAGCTTCAGTCAAGTAGTGTTCAACAAATTCAATATTGAAGACAATTTTTCAAAATAATCGATGTCGTTATTCACCTTTACGCCAATGTAGACAATTGCCAACTTCCGGCCAGTCGCAGCTTGATTGTTGCTCTGCATTTAATGAAGCCTAGACTTACTGCACTCGTTAATGGATTAGCGAAAATAAATAAAACAAAAAGGAATAGATATCTTCGTGGTATGCCGAAGGTTACATACCCTTGCAGAGCAGAGTCAAATTTCCATCATCTAAGTGTTAATGATCGATTGTTCCAATCAAAGCTGTATGATATAGTAATCTAATGTTGTTGGAGCATAATACTACTCATAACTGGTAAGCTTAGTAAAGATGTCTTGTTTTTGTGCATAATAAATCGTTACTATGGCAGCTGTACGATATAGTGATCCGATCTGGTCAGTTCTGATATATGTACGGCCAGCTGTACATCAAGGTAACTTTACAGCTTGCGAGTAGTTTGCATAGAAACAGGCAGACAGACGACAATGGCTTTATCGACTCGGGCAGTGATGCTGATCAAGAATATTAATACTTAGTTTTTCAATTCGTTACAAACTTCACGGGAAGTTTATAATATCCTCTACAAGGATATAATAAGATAAGCACATCCTGATTCATTAAGTTGACTTGTTTAGTTACAATAAACAAATTTTTGGTCCCTTAAAATTCGGTGTTTAAGGAATGAAATGGAAAACGTGTGATCATCTCTAATTATCTCTGATACTTATCAAACAGTTAGGCAAAACTTTTTTCTTTCACAATTTTAGAATATAAGTAAATATTTTAACAAAGTGGACATCGAACTTATTTTGTATTTGAATGTATAAATTCCATTTTGACATAATGTTTTAACTTTATTTGACTTAATTGTATTTTCCACTCGCTTTTAGTGTCATTGTCACACATTTAATTGAGTAAAAAACGTGGTTTTAAATCAGTTTGGCTTATCATGAAAAATTTGCAATCTAGAAAAGCAATAAAAGAAGAAAATTGATTGTGCTTATATAATTAAATACTTGGCCATTAAATGATCTGGCCATGCTCGTAGGTTTGTCTGCCCGTTTGTTCGTCTGTCTGACGGCAAAGGCGTTTTAATCTCGGATCAAGCTCTTCCACTTAAGATACTTAAAATGTATAAGTCGGCAGATGTAATGAGTGATTGAATGACGTAAGTCAAGGATATCTCTTTAGTCGAGCACTTTAGTATAAGTATTTGAAACGCTCTTCATTTTTCTTAGCTCTCAAATATTGATATTTGATCCGCAATGCTAAATACTCGTTGACATATTTTCAGCTACACAGCATCAAGATTTAAAAGCTGGTTTAATTGCAGCTACCCACTTAAAGCAATTAAAGATTTCTTATGCTTAATGCCACAACTGCGATGCCAATCATTTGTCCTCAGTTCATCATAGGCGAGCAATTATGTACAAACACATGTATAATCATTTATATATGTATGTATGTATATATGCATGTGTGTAAGTATTATCTTCCAACTTTACTATGTTTTAAACAGTCTGAGAGTTCACTTGCCATGTTCAATGGAGCAATTAAATGCGAAGATTTTTTCATGATGTTAATGCTGTTGCTTGCTATTTAAGCCATGGACGATAACATTGTTGGTTGGATGGAGTGTTTTTTTTATTTTTTTGCCTGTTCTACATCTTATTGCCAGACTTTGGTTTTTTTTACTTATGTTTGTATACATTAAGTACCCCATTTTTTTGGAACAAAATAGTAAAATGGGCTCCAGTAATGGAGTGGAGGTCATGAATTATAAGGGATATATATTTCAACAAAATATGATTCTTGAGGAGATATTATATAAGTTGAAAGCTAAGCCACGATAAATTCACATTTGTTATAAGTTGTTTAAATAATCCAGAAGTTTCTCAAATTTGAATTGGAATAACTAAGCCCTAAAAAGACTCTTATTCGAATAAAATAAAATTTAAATATTCCCATTTTATCTCTATTGTCTAAGTAGCATTTTATTTATCTATAGAATTGTTAGTAGATATATTCTCGTAATAGTTTAGTGTCCGACGGAGTGCTGCTTCTTGAGTAAATGGAGGTAAATATTTGCAAGCAGCTTTTATCAATATCAACAGTTGGAAAACAGTCGGTGAACTTTGCATCGATTTTGTTGTACTTCCGTATGTTGAGTAATCTTTCATTGCATGCTGTGCCCTATGACTTTTGCATGTTTATAGCGGGTGTTAACAAGCAACAAGCGTCAACTTACAACCAACAACTAGCGTCCGAGCCCTGCACCTCCCATCGGACACCTCACTAAAATAATGGTAATTACGAATTTATTATCGGCAACAAATACGAGTTGTCATTTTTTTCAATTACAATTTAAGAAGGAATCTGTCAAGTATACAGAGAAGCAACTTGCATCTCGACAAACAAGCAACTAATTTGTGTGAACATTTAAATAAATGCAATTATTAGCTGTGAGTGCATCATTAAGTCTATATGTTGACAAATCGATGAGTATCGCATAACTCAATATTACTTATAATGCCCCATTAGTCATTGTTTTAGTGAAATATTGGAAACCACTTTTTTGTTTTAATCATTTAATCATTCGTTGAGTGACTTTCGAAAACTATTAATCTCGTCTGTAGATGCAATAGATAGATTGTGATATTATCTTTTAACGTGTGATATGTTAAACATACCTTATCCATGTATGATAAATGAAAAATTGTGAGTAGCTTCTTTGGTGTCTAAAAATCCTCTATACTTCCAGATATTATTGGAATTTTTTCAAAATTCAAAACCGATTACTTCAGCTCAAATTTATCCCTTCTAACTAAAATTTCTACCGTCAGTATTCAGAGATTTTAAGACTCAGACTGAACTGCCCAAAACTTATATAATCAGTTTTATTTAGTTTACTTTTAAACGTTTTTGGATACAGGGTATCCAGCATAGCAAATTCAAATATCGTTGCCAGGCTCTACAAAGTAGCAGAAAAAATGATATTGGATTAAAATCGAAGCCGCATTTTAGCAACTCAATGGCTGGCCTTTGGCTGGGGCTGGGGCTGGGGCTGAGCTGTCATTTGGGTGATTGGCACACCGGTCCACGTACCAGTTAAATTGAAGCCGCGGTCCACGAGTCCAAAACAGTAAACTGTGTGAGTAGCAACTAGCAATCATATCTCGCTTGGCGAACAGTGTGAAAAGGTGTTAAAGGAAAGGCCACAGCACAGCACAAAATACAACAGAGCAGATCACAGCACAGCATATTCATGATTTATCAGTTTCGGCTCTGCCTCTGCCACTCTCAATTTTTTTTTCCAACGTTTTCAGTGTTTTGTCGTTTTGGATATTACGTGATATTGATCAGGTTGGCACTTTGTGCTTTTTTTCTCAGTCGACGCATAAATATATATATATTTATTAATAACTTTATTATTGGTTCCACGACCCCAAAAGTCATGCAAAACAACAATGCGCGGCGCCTCTGCGACAGTTAGGGGCTTTAAGGCTATTTGCAGCGGGTCAGCGTTGAGCGGCAACTATTTAGATTGCATGAGAATAGCTGCAATGACTGGCAAAAGCGAAAAGTCTGACTCTGATTGAAATGATTCGGTAAGAAACAAAATTAAAAAAATTAATACTAAAATGAGTTGGCGCAAAATCCTTATTTGGGTTAAGTGAGCGGGAGACTGGCCCAGGCACTAGTGAAATCCAAGCATTCGAAAGGAGACGAGCATCGTCTTCTAAGTTGTAACTTGAGAGGAGATTATCAACTTCTATAATTACAATCAAAGCCATCTGCTGCAACTACCTTGATATCTAGTCGTTTGATAATACGCAATCAAATATAGTATTATTTGACGACAAATGCGTACAAGTATATGTCAGCATTGTGTTGTGAGCTAACCGCAAATGAAGGATGGATGCTTAAAGGCCAAATCTGCTAGTATTGGCGAAATAAAGCATTTCGGCTGGGGGACCTAGAAAGACAGCTTAGAGGCTAAAGCAATTGTGTAACCAGAGCTTAAGATCATTGGTAGCTCCAAACAGCTTGAAGTACACACTCAAACCCATTAAATGGCAACAAGTAACATATGTATATAATGCATATATGTTGTTATATACCACGATAGCCAGATTGTTATGGATTTTACGGTGTGCATACACAGAAATTGCAGCTGCTATTTGACTTTTGAGAGTTATGGGGCTATTTGTTGTGTTAATTTTCCGTCACATGTGATTGCTCATAAGATCTGGGGAACTTGTAAGTATTGTTGGTCACATAGATTTTATTGCAGTTGTGCTCAATCGATGTCATTTTGTCATAATAGCAATGTTTGCGTGTTTGAGCATTTAATTATTCGTAGCCCTGCTCCAATTCCTGCCACAACTCAAAGTGAGGCTATCATACAGTCATAAATTGCTAATAGAAGTGCAAAGTTTATAAATCTTTTTTTCTTTAATATTTATACATACATATATATATGTATATATATATGTGTCTTTTTTTAAACATACATATGTATGTATATTATGTATTGTTGTTAATTTTGTGTTGTCAACGTTGCGTTGCCAAGCTAACGAAAACGAAGTCAAACGATTTGGCAAGGTTATTATTTCTTGCACAAAGATATGTTTTAATACAACATACACACAACAAACATACACACACACACACACACACTCACACACACACGCGCGAACACACGTTTTGGCTTTTGGCTGCTCGTAAATTGATTTTTATTTTGATGAACTGATTTTCCCATTCGATGACTGCCGATGTCTGGCGATTGTCGCTTGTTTGCGTTTTGAGCTCGCCTCGCTATCGCAATGCTCGTAAACAGACCCTAATTGCGCTTACAAATTGTAAAGTGAATTTTTTTTTTTTGACTCGTAGAAATACTTGTGCATTTTTTGTATACACATATAACAATACACATATATGTAGGTACTCGTGATCTTTGTGCCCCTAGCAATGTCAAGTGCTGCTGGCGTTGCTGATTGCTCATTACCGCGAATTGGCGTCGCTATTTCCGCTTCCGTCTTAGACAGCGGAAAGCCCAATATTATCCAGCATGGCGCGATCTCAATGCATTCACTGTAAGTACAAATTGCGAAATGGCGTACGAAGTGAAATGAAAAAAGCTTAGGTGCAATTAAAACAAAACTGACTGACAGCCGGACGAATGGACAGCCAATGCTAAACGATCATCTTTATTAAACAGAGCTGGCTGTATTCGAGCTGCCTTCAATGAAGTACCCTGGCAGCTATATTATAATAGGAGTTTTGAGAATTCGAGCTTTGGGTTTAATGGCCAGCCATCATTTAAATTAATTTTCAAATGTTATAAATAAAAAGCTCAAGCTTAAGGGGTTGTCTGTTTATTAGGTTTATTGTATAATAGGGGAAGAATTTAAATAAATAACGTCCAAATGGCAGAATTGTGAAAGTCAGTCAGTGAGGACACTTAATTTTATATCGATAGATCATCATATTAAACAATTTTATTTTATTTATTTTATACTATGATAATAATGATTAAAAATAAATGAATAAATAATAATAAAAATAAGCTCTTAACAAAATATAAATACACATTTTAAAGCTGTAAAAAGAAGTCACCAAACAATAAAAAATAGTTAGCAATTTGTTAAATTTATTCTCGTAAAAGCTGTCATGAACTTCTTTACAATATGAACATTTGAAAAATTGTGTGCACTTTAGCGTTGAGCTGACTTTCAATAAGGTATTTCAAAATCAGTACACTTATAACTATGTATCTGTGCTACTCGGACAATGACATGCATTCTTTTGTTTTTTGAAATAAGGCTTATTAAATAGGCATTAAATATTTTTATGTTGTTAAAGTCTAATAAAAACAAGTTCATTTTACCGATGCTTACGATTAATGACTGAAATATTTTAATTGCTTTTAATTATTTATTATTATAGTCGCAATTATCTTCTAAGTGTTTAAATTTAGTTTTGCAATACTAAATTAAATACATTTGCTTAACTTTCTGATACCTTATTATATGGCACAGGGTACACAAATAGCATTTTAAGTGTTCATACAATTTGCAATAAACATAGTCTAAAAAATTTAGAATAAATATCAACGGATGAATCCAAATAATAATATGTATATATTTATGATTGTTAATCAAATTATTTTTAATGGGTATATATTTATCGAGCATATTTAACATTCTCACAGTTTGGAAGCGTTCGCTTCACTCCTTATATGTCATGCCCAGGTCTGACCGTTAGTTAGCTCGGTTTTATGACCGTCTAGCCAGGCGGAGATATGCACAGAGCGTTCATCCTCAGGTTGATGATTTTGACAACTTCGCCTGGAGAATGGTAATTAGAAACGACAAATAATTATGACACTTGAGACCCCTTTTATCATACCTTGCATCCATTAAAAATTGCCCTAATAAAGTGGCTCAGGCTAAATGAGGCATACCTGATCATACATATTTTCATTAAAGACTTCAACTTTGGAGAGCGTATTATATTGGGACTATTGGAGCTCTCGAATAGCGTACATAAAGCCATAATATACCACACTTTGGGTACCTCGCCCAATCCTTTAAGAGCTACATTTTTTAGAGGTACAGCTTAGATTTTAAGTGTGCTTCGACAATTTGGAGTTGGGTACGAAGTATACTCTAGTCGGCCACTCTTAGCTGAAAAATTTGAATTTTTTTTTTAATGATTTTTCAAGCAGCTGGTCGAATGTTTTCTCTCAGATAAAAATTGAAGCACTTGTGGGCATAATGCTAAATAGAATGGCTAATGAGATGCCATTTGAGAATTTAATGACTTTGCGAGCACTCTGATCTTGTAGGGTGCGTTGCTCTAATGTAGAAAACGTGTGCGATCATTGAAATGAATTGTAAATGAGCTTAATGATTAGCATTTTTGGTGTTTCGAAATAAGTCTTTTAACAATGTCAAGCGGTTCTTAAAGATACATTTTTTTTCGTTGTAAATTTGTAAATTGATTTCCTGCTCAAATTTTATCTATTTTTGATAATGCTGTTCACCTTGTTAAGTAGTTCAAGTATGTTTTTAATGGGAAAATCTGTCTATATTTGAAAAGTATAATCTTGTGCATTCAACAAGTGATCGAATTAAAATATCTTCCAAAATTGGCATTTACATGGAACTATAATTATGTGTTTCGTTGAGGAAATTAGCATATTATGGGCTAGTTAGGCAAACCAGTAAAGACATGGCCCGCTGATCAGCTAAATGTATTAGAGATATATTAGCCATTAGCGGTTACCCAATGTAACAAACTGTGCATTGAACCGAGGGCCAACGGAGCCATGGGGGCGGCAGTGATACGCCCACACGCGACTAAGCGGAAAACAAAGTATTTCCAACGTTGGAATTGGATTGAATCGAATCGTAAGATATGTGATTTTATTGAATGGCAATGCGACATTTGATTGATATATAAAGTGAACTGTACTCCTGGGCGTAGTTTTAGTACACTGACCAAATCATGACCAGCAACACAGGGCGGCCACAGGCGCTGCTGCTGCTGGGACTGTTAATCTGCGCCTGCTCCTGCGGTAGCACCAGTGCCCGGCCCAGTGGAGTGAAACTGCAGTCGCAGTATCTGCGTGCCATCGGTGCCTATCGCCGGCTGGAGCGCAGTTTGCCGCCCCAGGAGTTGCGTGCTCTGACTGGCTTGGGATTGCTTAACGGTGCCCGGCAGGCCGAGAAGCAAATGGAGCAGCATCTGGTGCAGGCAATCAAGGAGTTGCTTCAGCAGTCAGCAGGCATTCAGCAGCACGACGCCAGGATATTGCCCAAAATTGATGCAATTGAGCAGCAAATGGAACGCGATCAGCGCTCTCTCAGCATTTTGAGAAGTGCCATGGAAGTGCTGAGCAGTGACAAGAATGAACAGCAGTTCCGGCAAGTACTCAAGGATCTACACAGGCAGCAACAGCAAAAACAGCTACAGCAGCAGCAGCAGAGCCTTGATCTTCAGCAATCTGAAGAGCAGCCTGAGAGTGTGACTGAGCGTCTGGGACAGCTCAGACTCAGCATTATGCAGCAGGTGCCACAAATGAAAAGCCAATTGGATGCGAAAATTGAGAGAGCCCTGGACCATCTTGTCAAATACGCCACAGTGGATGGACCGCTTGCCAGGGCCAGTCACAAGATACTGCACAAGCGATCAGCCAATAAGCTAGAGCAAGACCAACAGCCAAAGCCAGAGCCAGAGCCTGCAGAGAAACAAGAGCCCGAGGAAATGCGCGTCATCAAATCCATATTGTCGGAGGTGAGTAAACAGTTGGTGGAAACGATTACAAAGGATTGCAGTGTTGAACTATGTGTGATCCAAGGCTAATCAATTGAATACGCAGGATGATTTCCGAGAAAATCTGGTTATTCAACAGTATGAGAAAAACGCCGGAAGCAAAAGGCAAACTCTAGCAAATGACGAACTCGATGAGCTGGACAATGCTGTGAGTAGTTGACTTTAAATAATACTTACTTTAATGTGACTAACCGAATACTCAGCACGTAAGTGTGTATAAAAACCATAATCAAGTTCAAATTTTAAATCAAATATTACGCAGGTGTTATTATATAATAGGCTCTTTATGAAAATATGTCTAAAATAAAAAACCGGAATGCAAAAGAGCTGAGTGAATTCAAATTTGAGAATTTAATTAACTTTCCCAAAGTTATTTTAAATAAACATATGTCAGTAAGTAAGTACAGTTTCTGGACCTTCGCAGAGTAGATTACATTTGACTTTAGTGGCATACAGTATTTGTTTGCTTACAAGTTAAATAGAATAAATTGAATGATAAAGTAGACAAGCGAGAGCGAACCATAAATGTAATTTAAAAGACAAATGATCGATTCGAATAAAAACGAGTTGAATAATTCCACATTTTCGCGCCTTTGAAGTCGCAAAATGTTACAGTTGAAACAACAACGAAAACCAAAGCCAGGCAGGAGGACGAAGACAAATCCACGGAGATCGATGACGATAACTTTAGCGATGAGGGCAATGGTGGCAATGACGGCAATGGCGGTGGTCTTGTTGGCATCATTGGAAGTTTAAGTGGCGTGAGTAACAGAGAAAGCGAGAGAGAGAGAGAGAAAGAGAAAATGAAAGCAAGAGAATAACTAATGTACTCTCCTGCAGGGCGAGGGTGGCTCGGATGTGGGTGCATTGATTGGAGCACTCACTGGTCTGATATCGACGCTCTTTGGCGTAAGTTGTTAATCGAGAGCAGTAAATTCATTTGAAAAAGCCTTTTATAAATATATAATCATTCTATTTTGTCAGCCTGGTGGCCTGGATGTTGAGGCACTGATCAGCACAGGCACATCGCTGATCTCGGGCCTGCTCTCGGGCAACAAGAACTTTGGCGTTGTGCTGGGTCAATATGTGGGCACAGCTTTTGATGGCCTCTCTGGCGGTGGTGGAGCGGTACGTTGAAGACCAACCGGTTACCGAATCAATTCACAAATATACCTCAATATTTCCCCTTCGATTGCAGATCAACAATGGACTATTTGTGGGCAACTTTGTGGGCACCGTGTTGGCCGCATTGAGTGCAGTACTTACACTTATTATATATTATGTTTTGGCTTACTCATCCTTTAATTTCTGACTGTTCTACTAACCCTCTTTTACGCGTCCACTAACACAAATTAAAGCTGCATTTTTCTTGCATTTACAGGATCCGGAGGAGGAAGGTCTGCCACAGCCGCTGACTTTCACAAAGAATTTCCTCAGCGGTTTCCTCGAGTCTAAGTTCCGGCCCGTCGAAGTATCCGAGGAGCGTCATGGGGGCGAACAAAAAAAGAAAAAAGAATCGTCTGGCGGCGGCTTCGATTCGGGCGGATTTATTAAGCAGATTGCCTCGCATCTGGTGAGCAGCGCCTTGGGTCTGTTACTAAATGCATCGCTGGGCGCCTCAGGCGGGGCCTCGCACGCCTCCACTGGACTGTTCTCGAGCAGCAGCCATCACATGAAGCCAGCCGTCCACTAAACGCATTCAAATCATAATTTCCTATTTTTTTGGATTTTTTTTTTTTTTTGTGATTAGCCTATAAGCAATAAACAGTTAGTTTTTCTATATTTAAGCTTGGCGTTGTAATAAATAAAGATAGCCAAACAAGAGGGAATACGCAAAGTATTCGCATCGCTCACTTGAGCGGCTAAGAAAGCGTAAAACACAGATGTCGTAATGTGGCTTGACTCACTCTTATTTGGTCTGGATTGTGTGAAAGCCGTAAAGGGTCCAAGCTAGGCACTTGGCCTGGCTGACTGAACAATGCAAGTGATGCAAGACGCCCGCCTATAGACCCCATATCTAAAGTATTCTCTCCAAAAAACAGTGTTTGGCAAAGAGTTGGTTACGCTCAAGTGAAATTCACTTCACTGTAGGAAGCAGCCGATGGAATGTTGTAATTAAAGTAAATGTCGGAAAAGTCAAGTCAAAGATCAGATAGGGCGCGTGCGCTTGGAAATGTAGGCATTACGTACGTTGCCTAGTACAGTTTGAGACTCACACTAGCTTAGAGTCACAATTGCAAACCAGAAGTAGTTAATTTTCCTTTTTTTTTTGTTGTTTTAAATGTGTTTTTTGGCACCAATGAACCGTAGGAGTTTAGGCTGTCACATCATACTCTTTTCCCGTTACGAACAGAGTATAGATAGTAACTTATTCTTGAGTGCAATCACTTAGACTATTAGCAGTTTTTCCTAAATTGAAGAACATCGATTTTATCTAATCTATCTAATGACATTTTTTATTTTCGCATTTTCGTGTTGGGTCAAATTTAGCACGACTCACGCCCAAAAACCTCGAAAAATCAGTTGTACGGAGTGGCTGATGTTAGCTGGTCGTGACGCAATTGAATTGTTGACGTCATCGTTAACGTTTTGCATGCTTTGATTTGATTGTCGCCATTGGCTGTCACCACTTCCCCTTCGGTATTCGCAATTGTCTTACACACACACACACACACACACATACACACAACTACCACTTTGGTCAGCGAAGCGCACATTTTGTCACTTTCTATTCAGTGCAAGTTACATGCGAACGTCGATTGGGGGTACTATATGAACATGCTTTTTACTTAACTTTTAACTCTTACTTTTAACTTTTACATTGTGGCTCTCACACATTTCTTTCTGAGTCTCGGTTTTCTGTGAGTTGTGCATTGCGCTCGAAGCTGTTTCAGTTATGCGTGAATCTTTCACAAGACCAAGTGACATTCCGGGACAGCCGGGTGGTGTTATTTATTTCGTATGTTCGTCGGTGTTGATGAACGGTGTTTTTATTTTCCTTATGTTTTTCTTGTGCCTTGCCGTCCAAATTCTTCATACTTAAAGGCAAATGTTAGTGCGAGCTTTTTACAAATTATTTGTTTTTTTTTTAATGTGCTTTTGTGAAACTCAAAAAGATTTACACATTTGGTGAGTTATCTGCATACTTTAAAATGTATATTCGTGAAAAACCAAAATCGAATGAGTGCAAAAGCATCCAAATCAAAATCCTCAACATACATGTGCCAAAACAACTGACTTAGGCAACGAACTTGCTAAACGGTTAAGCTTTGTTAATAGGCCAGTTTGTAGTTTAAGCTAAGTTTGCATTGGCAGCAAGCGCAACAACAGCAACTACAACAACAACAGCAATAACAGTGGCAACAACAACACATAGTCAAGTGAATGACGCTTTCTTCGCATTGCAACACGAAACAAACATGTACACACATACATATGTCAAATATTAATTATACAATGTGTAGTATTAGCGATAGTGCGTGTATGCGGGCTAACGGCTCTGATTAGCATACTTTTATTAATAACTCATGCAGTTGTTGAAACACCGAAATCGAAATTCATTTGGTCCAAGTCAACACCGCATGCAAACAAAGAGTCAAGACTTTCATTTATATATATATATATATATATATATATATATATGTATATATCTACATGAGTAGAAGATTAATGCATTTAAACTTGAGTACAAAATATTTTATATATATTTCTGTAATTTTGACTAACCTTGTAATGTGCAGATACAGCAATATATTTTGTATTAATATAATTAATTTACAAATGAAATTTGCATTTGCTCATAAATAGAAGTGTAGAAGAAAAGAACTCCAAAGATGTTATCTCTGACATTGAAAAATTTGAATTTGGTTGACATGACTAGATAGTATTAAATGATATTTATTAATAGTAGTAGTTGCTTACCAAATACTCTAAATTAATTACACACAGTCTTAACCATAAAGAAAATATATTCTCAGTTAAATTTATTCTACACAAAAGCTAAATTATTGCCTATTAAGTTATACTATCATAATACAATTTCATTTTAATTTTTTTAAGGAACATATAAAATTCCACATTAGAAAATTAGTAGGCCGTTATTAAGTCAAGCTCTTGAAATTATTATTTTTATCTTTGTGAGAATAAATTTGATTCGTGAACTGCATATAACTTATAATCGTTATTATCGCTTTTATCAACTCATCGTAGTAATTGGTTATTGGAGTAGACTTTTTTAGTGCATTAAATATATTTGTATACAAAGCTTCAAACTACCTTTCGCACACATTTTCCACCCCAAAGAGATCGGGTTTCAGCAAATAAATATGTAATAAATGATTATTTTTTATAAATTAAAAATTAATAAGACAAGTGGCACCCTACTGGGTATATAATAGGGTTTTGTATCCGTTACCAATTCTTGTAGTTAAAGAAACAAGGCAACATTAATTCATACTTATACTGTTTACCTTCTGTTAAAGTCGAGAGTGTGTTTTCTCCCATTGGGGCTGGCAAATACGTAATCATGTGAAATTAAAAGTTAATCCATTGCCTCGGACTGGTCTGTGTAATATCTACTAGCTGTGCCTGTAAATATATATATCTAGGATCTAGTTTCAAAAATATTTATGATCTCGAATGCGAATGTCGTGATTTAATTATATTAAGTCAGTGCAAGGCCAATGTGAAGAAGATGAGCACGATCAAAAGTCAAAGCTGGCAAAGATAGTCACAGCTTGGGCGCAGACAAATACACATACGCATGTTAAGGCAATACGTTGCGGTTGGCCTAAAGAAACCGGTAACAGTCTCAAGGTCGTTGAGAAACTGTGCGTTTGGCTCGCTTGTCGAATCGACTTGGCTCGATTGCGATAGCTCAAATCAAGATAAACCTCAGGCCAACACAGCAGCAGAAGCCGTCGACACAATTTGAACAACAAAGACTCATGCTGAGGCGATGAGTACTCACTGACACACACTGACACACACTGACACACACTTACACACACACACACACACACACATGTCGGTGTATCTGTATTTAAAAAGCGAAAGTAAATGCCATGAAAGTGGAGCACAAGCTGCCCGCGTTGAAGGCAAACCAGCGAGGGGGCGTTGTGTACACACACACACACACACATACACATACACAAATACACACACACTTGCACATAAACAACTTGTCTGTCATATTGGTAAGTGTCTGCTAGTGATGGTGTATATGCATCTGCATATGTCGGTCAATAAGTTTATTGACCGTTTTAACACATTTGATGCCTTTATTTTCGTAATGAATACTCTTTATTTCTTTTCCCAAGTTGTTTTTTTCCTATGGCCCGAAATTGATTATGTAAATAAATGTTTGAGTAACTGCGAACTTATCAAATTGGCAATAAAACAATGCCTTTAAGGTTTTGTTTTTCCACATACGCATTCATCTGATATTTATTGCGTTTGTTTTGCTTTTCTATTATGTAAATAGATTTTATTAAAAAATGTTTAACGTTAAATTATTATGCCCTATAGCCATTAAAAAAGTTAACAATAAGCATTATGAAATCGTGACAGACAGAAGAAGACATATATCTGCAGGCAAATATTCTGTATCTGTATCAATAGCCAAGTAGATGTTTGCCATCATATTTTCGGAATGTGTTTTTCACATACTCAAACAGCTAGGACAAACAAAGATGTTTTAATACATATATGTAAATATATATGTTAAACTAGCAATGCTTGTGCAAAATGTGCATTTTATGTAATTACACTCAATGCAAATTTGTGTATTTAGATCGCGCTCAATTAGAGTATACTTTGCTTTTATTTATTTATTTTTTTTTCGTTTTTGTCTTATTTATTGGGTCAATTAAAAATGTTTGTAAGACATTTAGCAATCTATGTACTATTTATTAAATTTGTTAGCAATAACGAGTAAGCCTGTATGTTGTCTCAAGACAACCTTCAAACAGTTAGTGCTTAGTGACTTACACAGAATTATCTAAGCAAGGCTAACACGAACCGCTTAACTACAGCTTGCAACCCGAGGCAAATAGCTTATGTACACACATCCACACACACATACATCTAAATATAAATATATACATACATAAATATTTTATAAGCTGTTTTGCTTACTTGTTGTAATTATTGGGATTTGAGCTTACTAAAAAATCACCATTGAGAATTCAGCACGCAGCAGCCACAACTAGTGAGAATTAACCTTTGCATTGAGTATAATATAACAATTAATAATCTTGAATCTAGAAGAACAAGTTCTGGGATATGTCCAAATGGTTATTGTCAGCACGCCCATATTAATTAAATTCGAAACGAAAATTGGGAGCAAGTGCATATTTATATTTATGTATACATATGCATCTATGTTGAAAAACTTTACTGCGGTCAAACAGCTAACTAAAACTCATAAAAAATTGTTATAACCAAGTTGAGGCTATGTATGTGGCAGGAATTTTCTTTCGATTGGGTTTATTAGTCGTAATTTTTGTGGATATTGGAAATCTTTGTCTCGTTAGTTGTTTAGAGTGTGCTTGACATTTTTCCATTCAAAATTAGTTGAATATATTATCATTAACGTTCTTCGATAAGGTCACAAGATCAATATCTCATTCGATTGCTCTTAAATCCAACTTGATTCTCTATCAATATGTATATTAATCGAGTATAATTTCCGATTAGCGTAAATATATTCAAAATTAGAGTAAGCGCCGGTCTGTTTGCCTGATTTTACCTCGTTGATATTTGGATTCTTACTATTTCTATGTAGTTTCAATATTGCTGTGCTTGCCTTGCTTGAGAGGTAAGGTATTTAAAAGTATAATACCAATATTTTCGAGCACTGATCTTAATGCTTGATATTAGACATGCTGAGAATTTAAATTGTGCCACAAGCACTGCCAGTCGGTGCAAGAGTAATCTGAGGTCGTGGCCGGTCATGCTGGTAAATGTAACTAACGTTCGCCCTGGGCCATTCGCTAGTTAATGGACTTGTTTTTTTTAGATAGTCATTATCCATGTGCACTGCGGGCGCCCTGATCTGTCCGAAAGTACGAGTCTTTCGCGTATCGCAATGCATTAAAGAACTTGAGAGCATGTGACATTAGCAAACAACTGAATAATGCATAATGACGAATCATTGTGAACGTCAACAGCATCAACAACAACTGCTGCATATTGAGCAACGCAAAATTATAGTTGTAACAACTGACAACCTAGCGAGCGGAGAACATGTTGCAGATACTACACATTTGAGGCGCCATTACTGGGCCCCTACAAGCGCGCATAACTGATGGCCAGATACATGCAAATATATGTATTTTAGATGTTGCACATTGAAATATACAAATGTGACCCAGTCGACCCGTCTGGCAATTGACATTTACGCAATGGGAGAGCGCACGCATTGCGATCTATTTTAGCCAGCTCAACGAAGTTGACAAGGACGCCAAGCACTGACGCTAACAGATAAGTCGCCTCGCAATTATGCTTTATATGTTTTTGACTGAGTCGCTCTCGCGGAGCGGCGGGGGGTTGTGTAGTTAAGCGTTAACATAACGTTGCGCCGTTGTGGTAGTTAAAAATGCTGAGCGACGCGAAGTCGCGTCGTTGGGGTCTTGGCCATGTCAAATACAAGTATGTGTGACAAGTGAGCAGATTAGTTTAATATGGCTACATATAAATAAAAAACACAGCCCGTGCCAGGGCCCATTTGCATGTCAGTTTACAAACTGCCTCTGGTGGTCGCCAGACACCCAGTGGCAAACATTAAACACTAAATAGCAGTAACAACAGCAACGGCAGATTGGCCAACGCAACACTAACTGGCGTTGCATGCTATTATGGGCCATACTTTAGCAATTGAGGCGCCTGAGTGACAGCAATTGAATTTTCATAGTCAATTTGCCAATGTTTCTGCACAAAACACATTAACTAATTCCCCGACAAGACATTCGGGCTTTCCTCTATCTACAGTTTTTAATTACTCACTTTAGTAGTAGAAGTTAACATTGGTTAGTCTAAATCGCCAATGGAATAGAGTTATCTTTGCATATCACATCGACATATTGCGCTTGATATGTCAGAACTTTTAAACTCATACAGGGTATGAGCTTGTTCTTAAATATTCCCATAAATGTAAATGTGCTCAAGGCAAGCTGAAGTCAGCTTGCAGAGATCTGCTAGGATTTCAACAAGCTTCACGTTTCCCATTTGCAGCTTTCAAGAGTTTTTGGCATGCATCCCATTGAATTTAAGTATGCCTTTAATATTCAGTGGCCTTAAAGCTGTCGTTAAGGTTGCAAAAACTGAAAGTTAATTAAGCCATGGCGAAGCAGGCCAAAAGTAAAAGGCAAGCCCAGCCCAGATTCAACCATAGGATACAGCAGCCAGCACAGGTTGCACTCGCTCTGCAACACCTGACATTGAAATGCGTTCCACTGTGAATTGACCTCTGAGGGTTACTCTGTCAACCACTGGTTTAACCTGACGACCCACAAGAGATGACAGTTTTGTGTGCTTTTTACTAAGGCATCGTTTGCATTAAGTCTTCCAATGCGCGTTGCTGCGGTTACCCTCTGTCGTCTATCTTGTTTTATATATGCACATTTATTGGAACATATATATTTATTCATTTAATCATATATTCTTTTTTTTAGTAAAACTATCGATAGTTGGGGACTCGGTGCATCTGTTTGCAAGCTCATAAGCGTGTTAAACGAAGCGCTTTAATTTTATTTTTAAGTAGAGTTGGCCTACTGATAAGACCCAGGAGGGCTTAGGGTATTTTCAAGTCATACAATTTGTCATTGCTTGCTGTTAAATCGATGAGCGTAAAAAAAATGCATATTTATGTTGGGAAATTAGTGTTTGGGTATTATTATGTGTCATTTTGAATCACTCAGTTAAATATTTTAAAGGAATATAAACAAGATGGTCGAAGCCAGTCAGTGCAATGCAGTTGAACAACTGAACTGACTTGTGTTCTCAGAATCATTCTTGGACAGTGATTAGCTAACTTGTGATTTTGTAATTTTGATAATTGCTTGCAAGTTCGAGTGTCAGTCACAAGTTACTTAATTAACCAAATTATCTAGTTAGGCCATAGATCATCAGATTACATATTCTATCGTGTTTGGCGGGCATTATTTGCAATATGGTTATTAAATTTTTTAAATTTGTTGACCTGCTTTCTGTTCAGCTCACCTGACGGCAATTAACAGAAGCAATTTACTTCAGATATCATTTGTATACTCTGTGTTACTTACCTTCAACTGAGAACCGTGAAAATGTAGAAATGTTAAAAAATCATTAGAATCAGCCAAACTTATTTGTAGTCACAAAGATTTGTACAAAATATTTAGTTAATTACTTCATGAAATCAAAAAAAAAAAAATCTTAAAGTTGGGATAATTGCATGGAATAGGGGCGGAGGGGCAGATAAGTGGTGTGCCAATCAATAGTATCAGCAGCTTTGTAACTAAAAATAAATCACTTTTCTGCGATTTCTAGAGTTTTTGTTCCAGACATGATTCTAGCTTTCGAATTATTCCAATCCAGAGTCCAAAATTTCTAAACAATAGACAACAAATGTGTAATTATATGCATAATTTCGGATAGGGAGAAGCGCTTCTTGAGTTGAATACAGACTTATTAAATGAAAAGTTTACATCTATATAAAAGTGCTACGTTGAATCGAGTAATATTTCATAATTTTAGAATGTCCAAGATTGTCTAGTCGCTTTGTATTTGCGAAAATATACATATATATAAATAAATAAATATATATATATATGTTTTTATATATATATAGCAATCTACAACGATCATATTTATATATATATGTATATAAGTTGATAGGTAGCAATCTAAAACGATCATTGGGCAGGCCGAGTAAAAGAATGGCATTAAATAAATTATTGCGCATACGTAATGCATGTAGTATACACAAGTACTGCTCGTGCATATGACCAACTTGTGTTTTAATTGAAATCCAAAAGTACAAATTAAAAGAGCATTGCAAAAACACAACCACCAAATAATTACAACTACTATAGTACAACAACACGCTAAGCGGTTTTTGAGAGCCTTTAAAGTTGCTGCTGCTGTTGGTTGCTGCTGCTGTTGCTGCTGTTGCTGCTGTTGCTGCTGCTGCTGCTGCTGCTGCTGTCGTAGTCGTTGTTGTTGTTTGCAACTTTTGCACTTTATTGAGCGCTTTTGTTCAAATTTGCGCTCAAAACGTGTTCACAGCTTCAATGCGCTGCCAGCGTCGGCGCCAACGATCAACGGTAGCGTTAACGTCGACGTCAACGCTGACGCCGCCTTGCATACTGATATCGCTGGTGTTGCCGTTACCGTTGTTGCTGTTGTTGCTGCTGAGCCATTGACGCCTATAAGCAAGCGCGCGCGCGCGTAATAAAATTCAATTCGGTTTTTGTCAGTCTTCCATTTTGTATTGTGGTACGTACGTATACACACACACATGCACACGCATCCATATCTCTGTATACATATGCACGCATACATACACAATTTTGTTTGTTTGTTTTTGTTTTACTTATTTTTTTTTGTTGGTTTTTTGATTGTTGGCCAAACGAGCGCCATGCGCTACGCCGACGTCGACTGCAAAAGCTCCGACGACTGCGCTTTGGCGCTTTGGCTGTGTAACCGATTTTTTGGCCACTGCTAAATCATTGAAGTAACTTTCGTCTGCAGTCATTTGCTTAAAGTTAGTGAACGTGCTAGTATCGCATATCTGCGGCAGCTGCTTTAAAAGTTTTTGCTTGTGTTGTGGTACTTACTTGCTAGTTGCTAGTTGCTAGTTGTGTGTTGCTGCTGTTGTGTGTAATTGTATACCATTTGATACAACAACAATTCAGTTTGGTGCGTGCCCGTTGAGAGTGTTGTTTTTGGGCATACCCACTGTCCGAAGGTCGCAAACGACATTGCGCATGCGCCGTGTGTGTTTGACACGCCTGAAAATATCAAAACTGATTTCGCTTCTCTCTTTCTTTCTTTCTTTCTATTGTTTTCGTTTGCGAACTGCATTAGATCTGAGATCGAAGCAGCAGGACAACAGAAATCCCAAACCCAACCAAAAATGCAGTTCACAATGGGATGCATGATGGCACTGATGCTGCTGCTGTTGGCCATCACACAACCGACGATATCGGCACCAGCGGAGTCAACGCTCACGCTCCAGGACAGCAGCGAGCCAGCCGAGTTGAACCCCATCAATGCAGAGGTAATGTAACCAAGTAGCCAACAACGAATCAACAATCCACAATCAACAATCAACGATCAGCAAGCCAACAAACCAACAAGCAGCAGTCACAGCGCTTGGCAAATTGTAGTAGTAACAGTAACTAGGAAGCAAATTGCATCCAACTCAGACTCAGGGACTGACAACGCGCCCATTGTGTCATGAGAGGCACAAACTTGTTGTAAGCTCCTTTGCCCCGCTAGCTGCAGCTGCTGCTGTTGTTGGTGTTGTTATTGTTGTTGTTGCTGTTGTTGTTGCAGTTGCTACTGAGACGTAAAAGTCACTTGCCAACTGCCTGGCAGCACCTTTATTGCGATTTTTTTTTTTCGTATTTTGTTAACGTTGTTGCTGGTGTTTTTGCTGTTGTTGTTGTGTAAGCTGAATTTGAGCACTTGCTAATTTTGTGGTCGACTGACGTTGCTGCTGCAGTTTTTTCCGCAATTCCGTACAGTATTATTGACCCAATCGAATCCAATCCGCCTCGATCCGTTTCAATCTGATCCACGCAGAGTTGCATACGAATGCATAATCCAATTACAAATCCATCCAACGTTTCAACAGCGTTTGTGACCTTGGGAGCGAAATCAAACGCTTAGCCAAGTGACGCACATCCACACACACACACACACACACACACACACATATTTGTATGTGTATGTGGATGTTTATATGGTAAAACTTATTACGGACCTACGCTAACATTTCAAAATCGAATAGCAGGCGACGAGCAGCGGGCGTGGACAACGAACCAAGTTGTGATGGCATTGCGACGGGTTGCGAGTCGGCTGATGACGCCACAAATCGGAGAAGCGCCCATCAGGGTATTTTCTCTTCTTTTGTTGCTTATCTGCTTTTGCCTTTTATCTGTAAAATACCCTTGCATTTTATTGTCATATGTGTAACGCATTGAAGGAGACGTCTCCGGTCCCATAAAAAGTATATATATATACTACTTGCTCGTTTCATAATATTTCTCACGTTTTGGCAAGCAAAAAAAATAATCAAAAACGATAAAACTCGGACCGATGGCATCAATCGGTTGGGTTTTTAAATGGAATATTAAAATTTGTATGGGAGTGTGGGGGACTCCGTTAGGCAAGAGTATGTCATCTTCGACGTGCCTCAGATAGCTGTTCTTTCATGTTTTCGTTTATAATTAATTTGCAGCACTGTGTGAACTGTTGTTTTGGTGTCTAGCAAAATTATTGCTCTCTGCCTAATGGAATATTATCTAATCCGAAAATCAATCTATCAGCTGTTTGTAACCTGATTGGCAACTATGGCATTTTTCACTTTCTATTTGTCATTGATATGCCATTGTTTTTTAAAATGTAAATTAAGTGTTAAGAGAATTGAATTCAAGCCAATTTTCGGCATAGATAGATATGAAATATATATTACAATATTGCATTCATAAAATGAGTTAAGTCAAACTGAGCAAATGCTTCGCTACAATGCAAAGAAGAGGTTTTCCAAATAGTCTTAAGGTATAAGTCTAAGCTCGGTCTCCTACTTATCGAATGATTTATTGAAGTTAAATAGTAAATCGATTAAGCTTGGCAGTCAGGCTTGGAAATCATCATAAAGAGGTCGTTTAATTACCGGAGGCACTGTAAATTAACCAAACGGCAGCAACAACAAAATAAGCAACTACAATAAGGTAGAGCGCTTTGCAAATGCGTTTTGTTTAGAAATTAGTAAATTTGAGCCGCGACTGGGGCCACATTCGAGAAATGCATACATATCGAGTGTTTTGTTTTTGTTGGCAATGACGATGTGAATTTTAAGCATGGACAAGCAAAAGTATCTCGAATTGCCGAATGCCGAATGCCGAATTGTCGCCTTGTTGGCCCAAGTATCTGTGTCTTTTAGAATAGACATAAGTAGTTGCGTGTGTGCGTGTGTGTGCATGTATTTATTTATAATCACATTTATGTATTTCGATTGGTTTTCTTGCAACGACTGACTCGAAATTGGGTCAAGTCTAACCAGCCTCGAAGTTCGACCTTCAAGTCATTTTATTTACACCAATCATACACTCGGAAAAAAACTATCCCTAAAATATAGTTTGTGCCTGTCCAAAGACCAAGGTTTTCATTTCTAAATTGCATTAGGATTTTTTTTAAATGACTTATTTATTAATTATTAGAAATATATTTCCTTTTTAATTAAATGTTTCTCGCTGTCTTCACGTCAAGGGTTTTTTTTAATATTTCATATTTTCAAAATATATTGGAGTATATAAAAAGTAAGAAAACATAATATAAATCTTAAGAATATCAAGAATTTCTGAAATGATATGGGTCAAGCGTTTTTAATTTGTATTGATTTGCTTAGTCCATTTAGAAATTGTGTCTACAACTAGGATATTTTTTCTAAGTGGACATACAAACACATGTACATAAATTTGTATTCTTATTATTACCATCAACACATTAAACTTAAAGGCAATTTGGGCCGGGCAAGAAATGTGCGCAATTGATTGCCACTCATTAAGACAGCATGCCACAACGTGAGCTGCATCAGAAACTGCTGCTGCTGTTGAAGCTGCTGCAATTATCTGACAGCAGCAATTGTGTCGCCAGCAATTTGGCAAGTCACGCGATTCCAATGTCACCATGCCAATCTCTTTTGTGTTCTCTTTTCTCTCGTCACTCCAATTCTAGGAGGTGTTTGGCGCTGAGCTTGAGCGCAACAAAAGAAAACTGCCCGAAGCGACATTTGAGGCGAAAAATGCCGTACTCGGATTTGTCTTTGGCGTAAGTATTTCGAATCAATTCAGCAGCCAATCAATTGATTAACGACCGCACCAACATATGCACATCTGTATGCATGTCCCATTGCAGAAGATCGACAACTTTCTGGATACAAAGACACGCGTGATTGAGCAGCTGGATCGCTCCAATGTTGAGAAGAATAAGCAGTGGGACATTAAGAACCCTGTGCCCATTAAGGACTTCCAGACTCTAATCACTGCCGTCGTCTCACCGAAGATCCGCTCGATTGGCAACATTGCCAATGACCTGACAACTGGCGTCTTGACCACCATAACCGCCTTCAGTGGCTCCTCGTCGGGCAATGGGAATCCGAATGCTGGCCTCGGCAATGTCGTGTCCAAGTTCTTGGGCTTCTCGGGACCCATATTGCAGGGCTCGTCCGGTGGTGTAAATGGCATTGCAGGCGCCACAAGCCCTGCCCCCGATTCCGATGAGGCGGGCTATTAAATCGACTCGATGACTGACTAATTGGCCAACTGGCTGATTGTTTAGGCCTGGACCTAAATCGTTCGTTGGTCTGTTCTTTAAATGTGGTCTTATAATTTATGTACATCACACACACTCAATATACCCACACACCCACACACACAGACACACACACACACACACACACACATGAAACACACACATGAAACACACACTCTTGAGAGAGGAGTGAACTTTCCTATGTTACCCTCTGATGCTCGCACGCTTTCATTGACATTTCAATTCTGTATGATTTATTTTTTTTTTGTTGTTGTTGTAGCTTAGACTTAAGTTACAATTCCGTTTAACACTTTCAGTTTGCTTGTCGTCAGGGTAATAGATAAGTTAAATTTTATGCTACCCATTGTATTCATGTTTGTAAATATTGGCGCATATATGTACTATGTAACTTACGGCTAAATAACCATTAATAAAACAAATGAATTTTTACAAATGTATCTACAAAACATTAAAAACAAAAAAAAACAAAAAAAAAAAAAAAACGAAACCGAAACCAAAACCCGATTTTTCAATGCGACTCTGCGATCTGTGTTGGCCTTGGGCTTGTGTTCCTCATGTTGAATATATATATATATATATATATATGTATATTTATATATATGTACCTATCTGTAGTATAGACAGAATGCTACCTATGATAAGCCAGCTTACTCACAATCCTCTCCTCTTTCTTTTTCATTACGTTCATATGTATGTCTGTCTCTGCCCCTTACTCGATCAGACCAAGCGACGGGCACGCGCCGGTGGTAAAGATCCGAGCGACGCCGCTGAACTGGATCGCAAAAACGTTTCGTTCGAGCTGCCCGACGAACTGTTCTCCAAATCATTCAGCACGATCACCCAAACCTCCCAAGCTCTTTCCCGCCTTATAATGGTAAGTGATATTCAAGAAACATTCAGATTTCCAATTCAAAATATAAAACTGTGGTGAATCTTAATTAGCGAGCTTCTCAAACTTTAAAGCTCGAACGAAAGCTTTTCACAAGAGATCGATGGAAGTTTAACAGAGCAGTTTTATACAAATACATATACAGTGTCTCAGACCTTATTTCGACCAGTGTCTAGCAACAATTTTAATTGCCTGCCATAAACTAATTATAAAAAGACCGATGGCAGGTACATATATTAACCACCAAAAGGAATATATGACCCCAATAAACTGCGGTTTCCCCACCTGCTAGGTCGGGTTATGTAAAAAAGTACCTTAATTTTTGGACGAAGCTTATTTCGAACAGTTGCATTATGGACACCTGTATGCCACAAAACCCGGATTTTTTACGTCAGGTTGAATTTTTTCGGTATAAATAAACCAATCCAAATCAATCCACATGATAATTTCACCGGCCCAGTCTCCAGACTTAAATGTTCTTTAAAATTTGTGGACTCTGCTGGAAAATAACATCCGGAATCACAAATCCGATCTCAAAAATGCTCTGCTGGATGAGTGGAGCAAAATCAGTCCAGAAACTACCCGGAAGCTGGTATTTTCCATGAATAATAGGTCAAGGGCAGTTATTAAGGCTAAAGGATATCATACTAAGTGTTAATAGCCTTATTTAAGCTTTTATACGTCAAATATGTTACTTTTTTAAGACTGTTCGAAATAAGCTTTGACATGTATTTTGGATATGTTTTCAGTTTTTTACTAATTTTAATTAACTAATATTTTAGTAAAAACGAAAGTTTCTTTTTCAAACGGTATATAACATGAAACAAATTGGCATTTAAACATTTTGCGTTTGTTTCTTTGTTTAAACTTCATAGCACTTTACATTTTTGGCTAGACACTGGTCGAAATAAGGTCTGAGACACTGTATATGTACAAATTTTAATGCTTTAGTGTTTTTTTCTCTCTGTTTCCTGCCAAGAACTCCGCACGTCGTTACTCCCGCTTTATTCTATTCTTCAAGCCAGTGTTTGGCGACGCTCTGGTAGTCAAGGGCTATGAGGATCCCACAACCACAACCACAACCACAACGACCAGTCGTCCAACGAAATCAGCCAACGATGGAGGAGACAGACTAAATGAAGTTTAGAATGGAAACTGATGGCATGGAATGCATATATATAATAAAATTTAAAATTATACCCATAAACAAATATGATTGAAAAGTATCGTACCGATAATTAATAGCCAGGAATACTAATTACACTCTCTTACTGTTCAACATTAGCAGACAAATCGATTTAGTCATGTCTGTAGATATCTTCAAAGATTTTGCAATGTATGCTTTAAATATTTGTATCTGACTTTATATCCTATTCATTTTTAAAATCAAAGGTCAGAATTAACACTCATTTAGTTTTAAATAAAAGCGCGTAATTAGAATGTAATTACTTAATTACGTTTTGCAAATGAGTGATTAGTGTCTTAGGGCTGGGTAATGCATTTATACCTTAGTATTTCTTCTTTTGGTTTGTGATTTATTTATCATTAGGTTATGGGATTTTCGTTGTAATTTTGTATTAAAAAATATATGTATTTATATTTGAATTTATGTTGAGTGTATGCATATACTTAATGGGGAATATCGTTATCTGCCGCCAGTGCGTGGACGTACTAGGAAGCGCATTATCTTCATAGAGCCCTTGGGGCCACTGAAGAAACCTTTCCACAGGATGCCCTTAAAACCATCCACATCGCGTTCCAATAGGTGCTGATAGATTCCAAACGGATTACTGCCAATTAAATGATGTATACAATGGGAATGGGACATTCAACAAAATGTGATTGGACTCACCTGAGAGTGCAGACGCTGCCATACCAGAAGGCTGCCGATTGGGCTACAGCGCAGTTGACATCGCTCTCGTCGTTGTCCTTGTCTTGAGTGCTGAACTTCTTGCCCGCATGCTCACGCAGTGCATCGGTAGCGTCGCCCTGATATTTACCCAGCACATTGAGACGATACTGCTCGGACTCACTGCCAATGCCGAAATGATCATAGAGTGCATATCTCCGGTCATGATTGCGATTCTCCATCTCCACGAGCAGCTCGTAATCCTCATTGGTGCAGATTTGGTACAGCCTCTCCAGCCCAATAAAGAACTCCTTTGTTAACGGGCCAAAGCCGATCTTATAGTCGGCCCACTTGCGATTGAAGTCTTCGCTACCATCAACGCGATTCGCGACCACAATCCAGCCTCCGCCATGTGTCTTCTGGTCACAGAACACAAAGAATGGCTCCATAGTGGTGCGAAGACGAATCCGCACTACGCCGTGCTGTTGCTTCAGGCAGTTACGCGCCGTACCCGATTCCACCGAATTACCTTCATCCGCCCCTTCCACTTTGCCGACAGATGGTATTATACCACTGCAAAGAAGTGTTTGAAATGTTGCTTTATTCGAGCTGACTCAAGGTGAGATTGATTACCTACATGCGTGGCCCGATGCTGAATTTGACACTGGGGCTGGTCGGGGCACCTGCTCGTCGCAGATCTACCAGCTGCTCCTGCAGGCTGCCAATTTGATCTCTCGCACTGGCAATATCTGTCGAAAGCGCCTGGATGCGTGTGGTTATACTGCTTAGTGCTGATAACGGACAGGTGCCAGTTGTCTGTGTATGAAAACTATATTATTATTATGTATATATATATATATATGTATATAGATGTATGATGTATGATGTATGCATCATGTGAAGAAGTAGCTCCAGAAATATACTTACACACAAAGATAAACGCTTTGAAGGCTACCACAAGAGATGTGTCTATATTTGTATGTGTATATCCGGGATATGCGCACTCACAAAACATATATACATCTATTCGTGATTAGTATCGTATATTTCACGATAAAAAAAACTAGTTTATTGCTTAGAAAAGTATTAATATTTATTATACAAGTATGTTGTAATGCTATTAATCGTTCTTATTATTAACACTTGCTTCTAAATTTGTTAAAGGCTAGATGTGAGAGACTTCTTTTTAATTGGGCATTATCTTATATTATTATTATTATATTTTTATAGCTGACTAAAATCAATGATTTTTTTAGTCTTTAAATATATAGATCAATATATAAATTACAAATTAGTTGAAACAGAAGTTACGAAAACAAAAACAGAATATATATATGTACATATATATAAATAAATATATATATATATATGTAGCTCCGACGTGTATGTCTGTGGTTAGTCCGATTCCATACATATAACGAAACCAGACTAACGTCTTTTTATAAGTATCTAAAACTGTCTATGCAACAAATACAATCTTCAGTATATGAAGATTCTGACCGCAAGTGAGTTGTTATTATTATTATTGAACAAAGCGAATTGCATTTGCACATTCAGCTTGTGTTTTTTTTTTAAATGAATTTTTAAGCTTTTTTGCAATGGAATCGAATGTTTTTGCTTTGGCAATGACTCACCATATTGTCCATTGGCAGCATCTGTTCGCCCAGATCGGTGTGCGTTGTGGTTAGGCAAGCCAACATTGTGACCAGAGTGTCCAACTGCAGCACTTGCGACATAGCGTGTCTGTTCGCATATACGGCTGTACTGAGCCTGGCTCTTGATTCCCGCTAATGCGGCTTAATACCACTTGTTTTCACAGTGAACACAGAACAGATCAGCGACAAAGGTCGTCAAATAGCTTACAATTCAGCTAAATAGATTCCGATGCATTTCAAAACAAGTATTCGAAGTCGATTCGAAGTCGTGTTACCGACATACCGATACTTGTGCATATGAGTATATACACTATAGTTGTAGTTGCAAGCTCGCCTACGAAATAGTTGCTAGTTAGCCAGTGTCTGAGGGTCAATTGCGTCGCAGTCGCATACTCGAGCCGTAAGCGTAAACACAGCAAACACCCGAGCATCCACGCTCTGTATACAATTACCCGAGTACGCACTGTAATCTGAATTGGTGGCACAGATTGTTGGCTGTGTCATTCTGACAGCTGACAGCTGATAACTGACAGCATGACTCTGGAAACGCTGGTAACGGCATTGGCCTGTCTGAGCACGACGACAACGCTGCCAGAAAAGCCCATTCCCATTATTGTGAAGAACTCAGTGGAGCCGCTTCGCGTGGACAATGTGAGTATTCCCCCGTGTGATAATTCTAAAGGACGCAATCTAATCAACTCAATGCCTTTCAGAGCACTGGCGGCTGCCCGGTGGCTGTGCTGGGCGGCCTAATGGCGCGGTAAGTGGCATTTAAGGATGCAATTGAAGTGAAGTTTATGTGAGCTATGCTTATTGATCAACTGTTTCTTTTATTCCAGTGTCCAGCACATGACCGACGACGTGCGGTCACTCCGAGAGGATCTGAATGAGCTGCAGCAGCTCATCGATGAGTATAAGAGCCAAGCGCCAGCTAGCGTACAAATTGAGCCGTCCATGTAAGTCTTAGTTTCACATTCCACAATGTATCTACGTCGCAACTAAAGATACGGGTAGATACATCGACTTGGTCGAGAACACAATGAGCTTATAACAAAGCCTTGCATATTCTATTGCCCGGAACAGTATTTATGTCGTGGATTTCAATCACCGATATCTCAATAATTCACTGAGTCACTCTAAATATATGTAAGACAAAATAATTTCTCTCACATTTTAGCCTTGCCCCTCGGCTATTAGATGTGCCCAACACGCCTCGCAGTTGTCTCGATCAGAAGCACGGCCAGGTGCGCATCAAAATCGCTCCAGATGTGGAGCCCTTTTTTGTGAACTGCGATCAGAATTTGAGAGGCGGTGGCTGGTTAGTGATCGCGTACCGCTTCGACGGCAGCGAGGACTTCAATCGCGATTGGCATGCGTACAAGACCGGCTTTGGTTCGCTCAACTCGGAGTTCTTCATCGGGCTGGATAAGCTGCATCGCCTGACGAACAGCATGGATCACGAGCTGCTGATTATAATGCGCAGCAAGACGAAGGAGCAGCGCTTCGCTGTTTATGATCAGTTCAGCATTGGCAGCGAGGCCGAGAAGTATTACCTCTATGTGCTTGGCGCCTACAAGGGCGATGCTGACGACTCGCTGCGTTACCATGCCGGCAAGAAATTCACCACCTACGACCAGGACAACGATGACAATGCCCAAAACTGTGCACGCACTCATACTGGTGGCTGGTGGTATGGACGCGAATGCTTGGAGAGGTAAGCAAAGCACTCAGCTGCAAGTTAGTTTCTAAATTAAGCAATCAGTTTATATGGGAGCTTGGACGTTCTTAGAAATATTCGGCTTATACTCAGCTAAATAATTCCATATATATATAGTCTATATTCTATATATTCACGCATATTTTTTTGTTTGTCTTTGCAGCAATCTCTTTGGCACATTTCAATCCAATCATGGCCAGGAGATTGGTTATTATAAGGGCATACTGTGGAAAACGTTTGTACCCGGTCCGACCGGCTCTCTGAGATATATCCGCATGTTAATTCGGCCTTACAGGGAGACGCACTGATGACCTTGGGATTCGTTTTAATAGCGCTCAGCATACAAGACTCCTATTTAGACTCGAACTAACCTAACCTCCTCACCTAGTAGACACTACATAGAACAACATTATTATTGCGTTATTATTATGTATGAATACAACATCGTATTTATATTCGCATTAAATTATTATATAAATTATAAGGCATAACTAAATGCAGGCTATAACTGTGTTGATATTGCAACAAATTAATTGAGTTTAATTTCATATTGCTAATGAGCAATGATTTATTGGAAAATTATGAATTAGGCTTTACAGAATACATTTTTAAATATTCCCAGAAATGGCATTTTCTAATCATATTTATTTATTCACTTAAATATCCATATCAATTATCAATTAATTATCAATAATCTGTTAGCAAAAGTCAAGATGAGTATATCCAGTCTCTTAGTAACTATCTTTTTGAGATACTAAACTGATCAGTAAGAAAGTTGTTTCCACCACTTTCCACCACACTAAATAGAAGTGTATTCATTTAATTCTTGCTTTTTGTAAATGCCAACCATGTGGAAAGAATACTTATTTGTTTGTGGTATTGATCATGATACAGTTTTAATAATATAATTTTTATGATAATCTTAGTGCAATGCTTGGCTGAGTACTGGGAAGGCGTTTAAAAACGGGTTTTAGTCAAGTAATTTCAGTTTTCGCTTTAAATGATATTCAATTGATTGGCATATAATCGTAACACAATAGGAACTAAAACAACACAGAGAATCGAGTCAATTGGGAAAACAGCATCGCTCATTTAATGGGAATTATCATGAGTTATTAATTTTGCTCATTTGAATACAATAGCTAAGCCATCCGTTTTCATTTGTATACATATGTATACATATGTATACATATGTATATATATGTATATATATATACATATATATATGTGAATAGATTATCAATACTACACACTAATATATGTTGGCCACCTGCTACATATATATATATGAACTGAGGATCCTTAGCAAGAGAAAAATTTAGAACTGTTAGCTGAGATCAAGGAACGCACTTGCAGTGTAAATATTATGTACCAATTCAAAGACTATACGTATACGAGTTATGCGAGAATTCGTATAGTCTTTTAGACCCTACTGTTCATACAGACAGAGTATTACCACCAATATAGGCTGCATGCAACTTGATGCATATGCATATTATTGATCAACTGCCCAAATTTCAGACCCAAGTTATAGTCGAAAATATATTCTCATATTGATCTTATATCTATCAACAGCCGCAAGCATTTTCTATATGCACAAAATTGCGTGCACATGCGTAAGAAAGAGATGTGTTTGTAAGTATGTCTGTATGTATGAATATTCAGGTGTTTATCGGCTGAGCGCACTTGCAGACCTGCTCACATTTTGGTGCAAAACTTTGAAAGGGAAATGTTGCAATACAACTAGAATATATTTACCAACTGGGTTCAGGGTAAATCGTAGTCGAGCTCACTCGACTGCAACACTCTTACTTGTTTTTGTTGCATATATTAACATGTATTTTATGTTCTGTTTTATATGAATAGCTTTACTAACAATTTTGTTGAAACTATTTAATTACCATAGATTTTTTACATGTTGAATTTTCCGTAGAGCATAATATTCAAAGCTTAGGATAAATTGACAAAATGCACAATATACCCTCTTATGCAGTGTACAGTGTACAATGGATGTCTGACACAAAAACTTTAAGACTCTCACCGCAATAGTTTAGGTGGTTGATAGTAAATAAATTTGTGGCACTTGCGTTTCGCTGCTTGAACTTTTTGACAAAGTCAAAATGTATTAAACAAAGCTCACGAAGAACTGACAATGATTGCTGTTGGGGCATGCAAACTTGCGGGTTGCTGGGTATGCTTCGTCTTCTTCTTTTTCTTTTAAAAAAATTTCATAAAACTTTTGCTCGTTTGCCGCTAATAAATTATTTTTCAGAAAGTTTGCGCCGAGGGCGATACAGCAATGCGACGGCGGTCACTAAGCTGTCCACAGAAGGGGCAATGCCTCCAGCCCCCAACTCCGATGCCAACTTGAACTCCAGCTCCAACTATGACATGGATACCAATTTTGACTACAACGTACTACGGCTCCATGTTGTAGTACATTGTCCACACAATAACTGCACGACTATTACAACGCTCGTTTGCGCCTCTTTCATGTCGTTGGTGTTGGTGCTGGTGTTGGTGTTGCTGTTGCTGTTGCTTCTGTATAAGTTTGTTTGTTATTCCTGTGTGTTCGCTTTGTTCATAAATAATTTGCGCCACAACTCAATTTCATGAGCGTAAATCACTGTGTGGTCACTTGGTGCTTGGTACTCTCTATTGGATTGGGTTCCGGCTATTCCTACTGCCTTGGCTGCCTTGGCTGCCTTGGCTGCCTTGACTGCCTTGGCTCTGGTTTAGTGTCCTTCATCTGCTGCTTCTCCTTCCACAATTGCTGGCTGTCAATGCTGTTTATTGTTTCACTTCTTCTTTTCAAATATTTTTCAACTTTTCTTGTTTTTCGGTTCGTTGTTAGTGGCCATTTACCATACAATTCTTTATTTATGTGTGCCGACCAGGCAAAAAGCTATAAGCTGCAAGCGCTCAGCTTCTTTGTGTGCCGCAAAAGTTTTTTTTTGTGCCAACCGCCTCGGGGGAGTCCAACTGAATCAAGCGAACAAACCGGAGGAGGCCCAATGATAGTCCTGGGTTCGCTTTGTGACTCTGTTGTTGTTTGGCACGCGAGTGTTAAATCAACAGAAAGTTTCGCCAACTTTTCAATTGGCTTGACAAATATAAAGAAATTTACAACGTCCCATCGAAAATGGGTCGGGATACGATGGAAAGGCAAAGTAGATATTTATAAACATATATACATATATATATATGCATTTATACAAGAGCGAAGGACATGAATCGAAATCAAACTTGTTATAATAAGTATGTATGTACGTACATAAACTATACACATATTTATTCGAGTCATGCATCAAATGTCCCGGCACACAACAGTACATTTTTGGAATGGAGTAATATGTCCCAAGTTCATTATTCTTGATTTCTTCTGAATTGAGATTTTATAATTGTATACCTGTGGGAGCACGTACATGCCGGGGAGAGAGATACATATATAAGTACATTTTGTCTTTCATTGCCTTTTCATTAAAATATCTGAGAACATTTTTGTTTTTGGTAATGGATAAGCGCACAGTAAACTAAATTTGCCCACCTGAGGCAGAAAGTTTGTTGTCTAACCGCATGCAACACAATACAGAGCTCAACACATGAGAGTAAGAAGCATGTTGATTTAATGAAGCGCTACACATTCCACTCATGAAAATGCAATAAAAACTACATTACACTAAATTCTCATATTTTGTGCAAGGCGCGCGGCTAAGCCGGAGAGCAGCGCTTGGAAAGGCCAGTTGTTTGTTGTTGGATCTGTATACTCTGGAACCATTAACGAACAAAAAAATCCATTATCCAGTTTGCAAATGTATGTAACACTTTGAAGAAGGCATCTGCAACATGAACTATACACGTTTTGGATCAAGACAAACAGCTGACTTGATCTAGACAAGACACGGATATACAAATGAGAGTAGTACTATTTGATTCAATAACGCCTCCAGTTTATGGGCGAAGATGTGGAATTTATATTTCGGGAAGGAATTACATCCTGGATAGTGTACACGGTCGTCAACCCATATACTCGAATAGAGTAACTTTGGGGTCGGACACTCTCGGCTTCAGCATTCTTGTGCTTCGTATTTTTCGTTTTATTTATTTATTTTATTTTTCTTTTTTTTTTGTAAGAATTGTTAGGAGAAGAGTTTTGGCCAGGCTCGGGCTTCCAACAGGCAACAATAAATTGCAATTCCAAGTCACTTAAATTGCAACAAATAACGGGAGGCAAGCTGACAGCCAAACGATTCTGATGCTGACACAGACGCAGACTGAGCAGCCGTGAAATGTCAACGTGTGGCAGCAAGCGGCGCCAGGAGCCCGCTGCCTCCCTGTCCATGTGTCTGTCCTCTGCCTCTACCCTGCTCCTGTTCTGCTCCTTATTCTTGCTTTTCCGTTCGTTGTAATTTTTAGCGCAAATTTGCTTTTTGCCATTTTGGTCATTGACTTTATGTGTGTGCATGTGTGTGTGTGCGTGTGTGTGCGCGTGTGTGTGCGCGCGTGTGTGTGTGTGTTTGGGAGTGTTTTTGTTCGTCCCTTCACTGTCAAGCTGATGCAAGATTGTATTTGTTGTTGTTTTTGCAGTTGGCAGACAAATCTTGGCAAGCCGAGTTGACCGAGACGAGTTTTTATGAAATTCCTCTCTGATTTATTTACACCAAGAATTACAGATACTATACGTGTATGTCCTTATTGTCCTGCTAAAGAGCATAAGGTATTGCATTCACTTTATATATATATTACACACGTACATTTGTATACATGTATGTCACTCGGCAGCAAATTGACTGTTACTGTTATTGGTCTGTGGTCGCTTCTTCATGCGGAATGAATAAAATATTTTACAATAATTATTGGCATTGATTTCTGAGCATGAAAACTGCATTATTTACAGCCAGACAAGAGGGCATTAAGTGGATGAGCATGGTCAACTTTAAGACCCATTAAAAAATAATTATACTTATAAAATATATACATGATATATTTCGTCCGTCTGACTGATGTTATTTTTCTAAAAATCATTTAATTTTCCTTTTATGTAAAGTCCTTCTTTGACCACACAGTTTTTTTTAATGGTGTGCTAGATTTAGAATTGTAAAAAATTACTAGTTTCTTAAAGTTCGAGTTTCCGTCTTAATAAAAAAAGTCGATAGCAATTAAGTTATGATTCGATTAAATTAAACCATTGCCACATGCTGCACAGGTGACGACCTTTTGTGGATAGATTTGACACATGAAGTCTTCAATTGGGAGAGAGACATTTAAGCCATGAAAACGTATGGACACGTATGGTCTTGATTAAAATGAAATGCTTTCCAATTTAGTTAGCTGGCCAATCCAACCGAAGTGGGTTCATGGATCCGTGCTGGCTCCATGGCAAGTCAGCCACCAGAAATGAATTGTATACACGCAGACACACATGCATGCACACATCTATAACGTATACCGGTCGCAGAGCATAATAATCAATGGCTAAACAGTCGAGAGTCAGGCGGCAGTGTTCAGATCGGCTCTGAGAGTCAATTTCATAAAAGCCACAAAAACTAACGGCCAAGATACGGAAAAAAATGTTACTTTATGCGTATGGCGTACAAAAAAAACAAAAAACAAAAAACAATAACAACAACAGCAACGAATGGGCGAGGTTGCAGCTGACTCTTTATTTGTTGTTTTTGTTTTTCGCTTGCTATTTTCGTTGTTTTGTTTTTGGTTGCTGCAAAAAGCTAAACAATGACAGCTGCAGCTGGCGCGGTTGCCACTTTTCTGGATCACCCACGCTGGTTCCATGCGGCTGGGAGCATGGATGGGGGAGGGTGTGGGGTGTGGGGTTAAGGGCGTTGGCGTTGGCGTTGGCGTTGGCGTGGTATTTACTTATGGTCAAACGAACTTCATCTGGAAACCATAAAATTGAAAAATGTTGCTGCAAACGAGAAGCGCAAGAAGCAAACAAACCCGCACACACATTCACTACTACTGGCTAGGATGATGGGTCGCTGGTTTGGTTTTAAACCGCACAAAAGTCATTTGAGTTCCATCGTTAACATGTCATACACACACACACACACACACACACACACACACACACACACACACACACACACACACACACACACACACACACACTTACACTTACACATACACATACGTATGCATGTACATGCACACACAGACATGGGCATTTGTTAACATTTGCGCTGCAAACAATGCGACCAGCATGACTAGGTCTCCAACTGCTGTTTCTTTGGCTTAGTCGCCTCCATTCTCAGTTCCAGTGCCCCACCCTTGTCGCCCCTAGTCGCCGTTTGCCGCAAGGCAACCGCAGAATACGCGGCCACATGTCCATTTTGTTTTTCATTTGGCGCCGGCGATCGCCGCACGTCTTCAGCCTAGCATTCATCACACCGCTTGTACCCGCACCGCCCGTTCCACACACAGAGCCACTCTCTACATAAGCATGCATACATACATCTTTCTTCATTTGGCGTTCTGTTTTGCTTTTTTTTCTGTTTTACAATAACCACAGCACAGAGTGAGCAGCACAAACTGGGCTCATAATTAAAATGTTTGCCATGACGCCCGAAACGTTTGCCAACAAAATGAAATGTTAACAGCCAACGTTAATGGTAGCCATTTTTCGGTTCCTTTTGTATACCAAGTATATCCATTTCAAGTGGGTATGGTGAAGTTGTGCAAGCAGTCGAAAGTATACCAGATTCCTTAAAGTATTACATATACTTTCTATTATATTTATAACCTTGTTCAGTCTCAAAATGCGACCCGATCTCAGAGATTAGAAACCAGTTGCATTAGTTATAATCCATTCACGGATGAAGTTTCCTATAATTTCATTTACTTAATGATTGTTTGTTATATGGTGGGGTAAGGATCTGCTTACAGGGTATCTTCTATTGGAGCTCTCTCGATTTAAGTGATTCTACCTGCTTGTCATTTTTCTATTAGCAAACACTTCGTTGTTAAAATGAAAAAAGAAAGTACAATTATCTTGCTGGTGTCGAAAATGAAATACGCTTGCAGATGCATACATCTAAATATATATGTACATATATATATATACATATATATATATACATTTATATATAAGAGCTACACATGTACTTATAATTATATATAATTATATTTATAATTATAGAGTATTCTGATTATGTTAAATTTGCTTAAATCAAGTATTTGATATTCCCATACTCTTATAAACTTCTCCTTAGCTATTGGAAAGGGGTTTGAAAGTCGAAACTTTAATACAATGTTTCTTAATTATAATTGATCAATAATCCCATGGGACACACTTGCATACAGTTCAAAAAGAATACAGCCACAAATATGTCAACGAAAATAATTGTGAAAAAAATCGCTGTAAGCAACTACAACAGCTGTGCAGATGTACATAAATGCATTTACATTTGCATGTTTAGCAACTGGTTTTTGTATGCAAACTGCCCAATTATAAATCTGACATTTGGGATTGCACAAATTAAGCAATCGTCTTAGAATTGTTGCCCCCAAAATCTTTGGTAATTGCCTTTTTGTTTGGCAATGCATAAGACAATATGAATATGTAAGCAAATGTGCATGAAGTAACAGTGCATGCATTAATGCTTTTGTCATCATCATCATTTTGAATCACTATTTTGCTCTATCCTGATGTGCAGACAGCTGACATGAAATTGTTCAACTTACAAGTATTCGCCCGGAGTTTGACGTGTTGTTTGTTAAATTAAATTACGCATCGCTCACATTTACTACACATGTGCAGTTTTTAATACGTATTTGAATTAGCATGCTGTTAGCATTGTTTAATCCATGTTTCAATAATTGCAGTAAATCTGTCCACAACAAAAAACTCTTGTTGCACTCCTGGGATAGGTTTTGAGTCTGATAAGTGGATCAAGAACAAGCCGTTTATTAATGTGTGTGGACTTAAAGTCGAAAAACCACTAATCAAGGAATTACTTCTATTAATTGCGTTCGACTATTATTTAAGTGCAACTTTAATTGCTTATTGTTGACCACATTAGCAAGCGAAATTTAAATGGATATCGAATTTCAATAAACACGACCAAGCCAAAATGTAAAAAAAAACAAAACAAGCGTAAGAACATGTTGAACACTGTAATTCAAACCATTAAAAAAATATTGTTTTACCCACGAATTCTCTTAACGAGATGCTTTTACAAGAGACCTCGATTCGGAAATACCCTGTAATTAAAATACGAGACCAATACATATATGTTATTGAGTCTCTATATCAGGCAGACAGACATGGCTATATCGAAGACTTACCCGCTTTGATCACGTATACTGTACAGGGTATAATAATGAATGCACAGAATAATAATTATTTTTAGTTAGTTGCATATCTGCAAATATTATTGCTTAAATCGCTTACTTTAAGCCCACACCACAAGCTACAGTTAGAAATATTATTATAACATAATACATATATATTTAATATATATATTATATATATTTAGTATATACAAATACATAATGTAGAGAATACGGACCAAGGATATGCAGAGCACTTGCATTGTTAGCTTCAATAATGTTGTGAGCATTTTGCATTTTACATTTTGCGTTTGCCGACGAGGGCACGTAATTAATTTCCGGCTGCATGCTTTTTGCACTGCCTAAGAGGAGCAAAACGATAACAAAAACTAGCCGCGACAATGCGAGCCGCTGGCATTTTTAATTACTTGCATGAAAATTAATTAAAAAATAAGCGACAAAGAATATGCAGGAAGAAAAAAAAAACACAAGCAATATTATGGCACTCGTACAGAAAAACATAGAAGCAATGTAATGAAACTGGAGTGCCATTGAAATTGTGCGGCAGCAACCATGTAAACAAGATAAAATGAAGATGTCCTTTTCTTCACCATATATTCAGGAAGACTTATGACTTCAATTCAATTCCAAATGGCACTGATTTTGTGGTTTTCAATTCAGAATTTGTTCTTTCTCGATTTCAAGTAAACACATGACACGATTTCGTTGATGTTGATCATTTTTTGTCGACAACACCAAGTTTTCAGGAATGCTTTAAATAAATTGAAACACTTGACCTGAATAGAATAGAGAATAAAACGTGCACGAAATTGAGGAAAAATTGCTAAATTGGTTTAATTATTACGATATCAATTAAACGCAACACGTAAGCGCCTCCAATATTTGCTTAAGTTTGCTACACTGCCATACGAAACTTTACCCCCACACATGCAGGCAAACGTATATATACATACACACACTCGTCTGTGTGTATGCGTGTGTGTGTGTGTGTGTATGTGTGAGTGTGAGTGTGTGTGTGTGTATGTACGCATGTCGTTAAGACCAAAGCTGTTTGTACACTGTTTGACTTTTATTATTTTAGTTAAACTTCTTTGAGGCGGAGCCTCAACCTCATGGCATGCACATCTAAACCCAAATCAAACGTAAGACATGACGGTAAGTCTGCCCAGAGTTTGAGTAGTTATTCATGTGTGTGCGTGCGTGAGTGTGCGTGCGTGTGTGTGTGTGTGTGTGTGTGTGTGTGTGTGTGTGTGTCTGTCTGTGTGTGTGTGGCTTTTAGCCTGTCTGCTTTGGCTTTATTGATATCCTGCCAGAGCGACGCTGTCGGCAGCTGCCAAGTTCGTCAGCTACTGGCAGAGCAGCCTCTGGCAAACTTAATGACTCCGCCTGTCCATCCATCCATCCGTCCGTTCGTCTGTCCATCCATCCGTCTGTCCATCCGTCGGTCTGTGTGTTTGTTTGTTTGCTGGTTATTGTGCGCTCGGCCAATGCATTGGCCACTAATTCATCAAATTTAGCTCAAAACTGAAGATTAATGACGTACGTGTGGCATATTGCGAAACTTGGTGACTTGATGAAATTTATTATTATACTCGTATTTGCCGCACATCCTGCGCGTTTTGGGCAGCGGCTTTAACAAAAGCCTCTCCTAGACTTTGTGATTGCCCCCAATATGACTTTATGTCCAGCTAACGGCAGTTACAGCAACTCTTTTCGTCCACCTACTTTATGGCCAATAAAAACAGGCAATTAGACTTATAAGAAGCAAAGGCGAGCTTAGGCCAGATTAAATGAAGAATCTGTTACACACATGTAGCAAGCAAACATGCTCTACAATTAACTGCTTTGTATGCGTACGTTCAGACAGTGCTCTCCAATTAATTTGAAGCACAGCATTTGTCACTTTAACATTCTAATCAATTATTTAAATTTGTGATAATTCCAATATTGTGCGAAATGTATTATGCTTTGAATTTAATTTCAGAACACACAAGGCGACTTAACCTGGCTTAAAATATTTACGACCATAAGCATATGAAAGTTATTTATTAAGAACGTACTATTAACATACATATTTCATCTGTTAATATTGACACTTTATTTGTTAATTTACGACGTAAATATATCCATAGAGCTTAATGCATTGTTAGTACTAAATCAATTAAGAAAAGTTATGCAAGATACGCAAATCAATTTACAACTGACAATAAAATGAAAAATTGTTCTAAATCAAAAACATTGAGGCATACTTTTAGGGAAACCCCCTTCAAAAATAACCTAAATTACATCCAAATCTTAGCAGATTATCGATGGATATGGTGCGTTATAAATGCAAAGACTAACTCATCTGAGCACCCAAGCAATTGTAAAAATTTCTGTCGCAGGCAGAACGGAAATGAATCGAAATCACAAAAATTCTCGTTTTCTGGAGAACTACAAGGACGATTAGGATGTCTTTTTCAGTTGGCAGTCCTGGTTAAAACCTGACATAAGACTCAACAGACATAAGGATCTCAGAGACTATAAGAGCTAGAGAGGCTTGCAATTGATCTAATTGTCCAGCTCAACTTTAATGGGGTCTAACAGTAGATGAATATGCTGCTGTGTATTCTGCAGTGTCCCAAAATCTTCTTACACTTATATTCTTACATATATATGTATATATCTATATGTATATATATATATATTCGCTTTTGCTTTTAAGCGCGAGCTCATCGCTAAACTGGTTGTGACTTTGCAAATGCAGCAAAATAAGTGGCTTACATTTGCATTCAGTCGCTCAAGATCTGAGAAAAACATCCCCAGGCTTAAAAGTATATAAATGTTATATTATTTAGGTAGCCAGTTTTGTGTGGAAGCAGCTTTAATCTGCCATATGTACTCTCTTCTTCTTCTGTTCCACCCAACTCACTGTTTGTTTTTTTTTTTTGCCCTGCCATCAAGTTTTTCTTTTTTAATGTGGGCGAGCCTGTTGAAAAATGTTTTTAAAACACTTCTGCGAATACTCTATTAAAATGTAATTATTCAATGCTAGGCCGTTGGCACTTCACACCTGACAGGCGAGCTCAGCACCACAACACCACCACAACAGCCCCGCTGTCCCGTCAAGACCACCTTTTCCACAATCCTCGTGTGGCTCTCAACTCAACTCAATGTGCCGCCGTCGTTTCAATTTCGGCTTCGTTGATTCTACGTGTGCCACTGAACTGGGGTGTGTGTCTGTGTGTGTGTGTGGGTGTGTGTGTGTGTGTGTGTGTGTGTATGTCAGGCATTGCTATTTAGCATAAGGAATCCCTTAAAATAATTACTGTTTTCAAACTGGGGTCGTGCACTGGCTCGCGACGTCCTTCTTACCGAGTCTTGTACAAATTTTCAGTGTGGTCGTCGCGTCGCTTTGGCATTTATTAGCCACTGTTTTTTATGGTCAGAGGGGCATGTTGGGGTAAAAATCTGCTTGGCGTTGATGCCGACAACAAGTGAAATAAAATGTAAAATAAAGCAAACAACAAGCCGGCCTTATTTTTATAAGCGACGCCTCTTGCTACGCATTAAATTAAATGATGTGAAAATAATGTTGGTGTTTTGTTTCGTTGTTGTTGCAGTTGCTGTTGCTGTTGCTGTAGTGCTGCTTTTGTTGTTGTTGTTGTTGTTGTTTTTGTTGCCATTATTGCCGAGGCCGTCGAGGAGGAGCGCTAAGGCAGCAAATGTGCAAATAATTCGAAATAAAGTGTAACCAAAGGCAACGGCCAGCCAGATAGAGAAGCAACCACCATGTTGGGTAGACAGTTAGCAACAACAACCACATTAATTATACGCACATACATACGCGCACACACACACACACACACATACACATATGCAGACAATATCTGCCAAGAAAGTGAGAGGAGGTAGCAAGAAATATGGCCCATACACTCAAACAATTTAACGCACATTACTCAAATGCAAAATAAGCTGTGTGCAGTTTTCATTGCCGCAGCAAACCCCCCCCCCCCCCCGCTCCCTACACACTCACCAACCTGCCCACAACAAGTCCTTTAACAGCTTTGTTGAGGTCCTTGGAGATGCCAGCCGCTGTGAGCAGTAAGCTTTTTCTGGCATTAGCATTAAATTTATTTCGATTTATCTGAGCCAAAATGTGTGTCTGTCTGTCTGTCTGACTGTCTGTGTGTGTGTGTGTGTGAATTTGTGTGTGTGTGCTTTTCAGCTGCTTTGCAATACATTGCAGCATGCAACACAAGCAGTATGGAAATAATTTGACTAATTTAAATACATGTGTCTAAGCACAGCACATTTGCATTTCTGGACATTTTTTGTGGAATGCAAACCGCAAACCAATTGATAGAATCAAGTGATTAGTTAAAGTTTACTGTCTACAAGTTTTGCTATATGAAAACTATTTGTGATTTAGATGTTAAAATGGGCATCCCAGGCAAAAATCGTTCGCACCACTGTCTTAAAGCCGCAGCGGCCAGCAAGTGAAACAGCAGCGTATAACAGGCAAGCAAATTATCATATCAGGCGCCGTAAAGCAAAAACTCTCAAAGGAAGTGAAAATGATGCGACTAAAAAAGATAGCACGCAGCAAAAGACGCAGACGCCTCTTTTTCTCTTTGTCTCTCTTGTCTGCCTCACTCTCTCTGTGAAATTTAAATAAATCTTAAATGAAATTCACCACCAATAGCATGCAAATTTGCCAGGCAACCAGCCAGCCAGGCAGTTAGCCAGGCAGGCAGCCAGTCATCCGGTTTGCCCTGGGTCGCACGCGTTGGCATTGTGAAATTTTCAGGTGAATGCTTTAGTGGCAAGCAGCACCCCTGCAAACAAGCTCCAGGGACAAAGGGCAAAAAAACATAACAAATCACCGGGCATAATGCGCCTACCTGTGGCCCAGTGGTCCAATGGCTGTTGGCCGACCCGTGCTGAGCTGAGCTGAACGTGGTAATGGGAGTGGGAGTGGGTGTGGGAGTGGGCGTGTACCCTATGTCCGTCCGTCCCTTCTACCGGACATTCGTGCCTAATTTCATGAGCTACCAGCGACAGATTGCTACGTCATTAAGGCTGTCGAGCATCACCTTGCCCCAACCTCGACCAGGACAGCACGCCAAAGACAAAGGTCAGCAAACCCCAATGTCCACCAGACACAATTGGGAATAAATAAGCTAGACGTATTTATATCTATAGACAGGCATTATATATATATATATATATATATATACGTATGCACATATGTTTGTAAATGTGAAAATTCTTATATGAGTCAAACTTACTTGATTTTTACTAGAAGAAACTAGCTCGGTGAATAAGTATGTAATAATAAAATGAAGAATAATAGAATGCATTTCTTTTGAAAATCGGTTAATGTTTGACAAGGGCGGGTGGAAATTGGAGGCCATTGGAGGGTTCAAGTTAAGCCCTTCTTACAAAAGTTTTTCCAAATATGTATATTTATATAAATAATAATTATTATTTTCAAAGACGTCCTTTCATTTTCGGCCACGGCTATATCGACTAGGCTGTTAATGCTGATCAGGACTATGTGGGCATGTCCTCTTCACACATCCGGACGAATATATAATATCGTCTGCATTTGTCACCTGCCCCCAGTCCCCAGTCACTTTGTCAGTCAGCACGGAGTGTGTATTATATGTACTCATGGATGTAATGACATCAGCTTTAATCAGCAATATTTCTTTTCAACTTTAAGTATCTCAATGAGCTGCAATCAATAATAAAGAGTGCGCAAGGATATATATATATATATATACATATGTATGTATATTTATTTATTTAATGCCAGTGCATACGAAAGCTGAGCTGAGCTGAAATAAAATGTGGTCAGAAGAGCAACATGTCACCGGACAGTGTTGTTGCCATGTTGCAGAAACGAGAAGCAGTGGTGCCCTGACCAAGGCAGATGCCACTGTAGCCTTGGACATTTCGCCGTGCACATTTGACTTGGACATCGGACATCGGACATCGGACACAGAGCGAAGTTGTCACTATTCGTTCTGATTGTCCAGCTTTCCAATTGTCCGGCTGTCCGACTGTCCGCCCGCAGGGAGTAAGAGAAGTCGAAACTAACTGCTGGAGTAGCATTCAGGTCGTTAGCGTCAACGTCATCCATCGTTCTTGTCTCGCTCACCAACTGGTGGACTCGTCTGGCACTTTTGTATTGCAATGGCGCTGCATTTTTATTGCATACATGCAGGTGAAAACATTTACTGGTGTAATTTTGTGCTTGAGAAAAATAAACAACTACAGTGTTGATCTCAGCAACAAGACGGTCTTGCACAACAGATGTGTATTATAAATGGGATTTATCGGCTTAGTCCCTAGATCACATATACACAAAAGTAATAAGCCCTTATCGACATCAAGACTTATATCATTTTAAATTGCACTTGTATTAATATAGCATTAACTATGAAATTTGTATAATTTTTGAAGTTCAGCTAACTACTTTTATTTTTGGTCTGACTTGTTTTTTTTAGGGTTTTCATCAGTCCATGTAACAAATCTAAGATCGATTTTGCAATTTAAATGTCCCCAGAAATGTAATTTTTTAATTTAATTTAAAATGCATAAATAAACGTTTTATTCAGTTAATTATATGTAATATTAAGTAATATGTAATATTGATTAGCTTAAGCTATTAGCTTTGGGGGAGAAAACATCAATTAATATTAATAAAGGACAACAAAAATGATTACAATTAACATTTGCAAGTATCCACAGAGTAAAAGGCTGGTGTCGCCTGGATAATAATTGGCTGTAAGCGGGTTATGAGTCCTTATGGCCTCTGCCTCAAGCTTAAACACAATTTGCGGTAACGGGACTGAGAGCTATTAAACTGCAGAGCATAATGGTGAACAGTAATTTATGGGAAAAACGAGAGCTCTGCTTCAAGCCTCCACCCATAGTAGGTATCATTTCAATTCCGATTTTCAGCTTCATCATAATAGCAATCATTTTACGGTTATGTGTACGCTAGACTTCCTGAATTTGAATAGCCCCAAAAACACTTTGGGTATCAGGTGCGAATGGCCGTCAAATCCAATGAATCTCAATGATGTCAGAGGCCTTGTCATCGTAATAGTGGTATTCCGCGCATTTGTCGACTGACAACGATGCAAATTTACATAATGTATGTAAGTTTATGCACATACATATTTGAATGCATATGTGTGCGTAGATATTGTGTACATTTCGCAGTATTTGCCAAATATGTATTTACTTTTGACTACATTTCGCGCCCACAATCTGTGGAAAATGGCAATGGGCTTTATGCTGGCGCTATCCGCATTGCTGATTAACTGCGTTAGCTACTAGGTCTTTATGTGGCACACGCTTTGCGCAATAATCTATGTAAGTGTGTGTGTGTGTGTGTGTGTGTGTGTGTGTGTGTGTGTGTGTGTGTGTGTGTGGTTTGTAAATTTGAATATCATTCATTTATAGCAGAAATTTCTTTCAATGCGCCATCTGTCCCTATGCCCTCAACATCATAATAAATAAAAGTATGAATACAAATAAAATAATTAAGCGAAAAGCTTTTTCTTCTTTTTTTCAAAAGTCGTGCCAGGGTTGACAGGGCAAAGAAATACGTCCGTCAGCAGGCAAACGAAAAGTTCCTGAGCACCTGAGCAACTGAGCGGCTCAAAAAGTTACAAAGTCTCACTTTCCATTTGAAGCGTGGAGGTATAAAATCAAACTCAACTCATGAATAACCAAAGAGCAAGAAAAATTGTATTATTTTACCTACTCGGCTGCCGCGTTTCCATGCCCACGCCCATCCCCATACCCATACCCATTCCCGTACCCATCCCTATCTCGTTCACCAGCACCAGCAACAGCACCAGCACCATCCACATCTTCAACTCCACCTCAAGTGTTAAACAAACAAACAACGCAGCCAAATTAAATGAAAGCCAAAAAAGGGCTGGCCACAGGTCGCCAAAGTTGGTGGGTCGCGTGAACGGAGTGGAAGATGTTGGGGACTTGGATGGGCAATCAACATAAAAGTGACCTGTTCTGACTTGGCTGGCATGGACGTGGTCTGGTCTGGCTAGCTGTCAAATGCAAATATTCTAATTCTCGAAATTGAAATGAAGCTCGGCGTCAAATTAATTGAAAATATTTTACATTTTCTGTGGCCGTGCCGCTGCCCACCAAAATAAGCAGCGATCCTTTTTATAATTCATTCTCCTCCAAAATATTCGTTTGTTGTTCAACGCACTTTGATTTCGATGCGAGGCGATACTGGTTCTAGTTTTGATTTGGGTAACCGCAAGCCAAGCAACCCAGCCTTGTTTTGATTATCTGGCCAAAATTCTCAACATTGCTGCCCAAGCTGCGCTTTGATTGCCAGCTGCGAATATTGGCCCAAATTCCAAATTGCCAATGCATTCGCCGGGCCAAGCCTCTACAGACCTTTGGTCAGACGCATTTGTTTGGCATTTCACTCATTTCATTTGAGCTTTGAATTCAGATTCAGATTGGTTTGGGTGCCTTGGACGAGGCATTCATTCGCAGGCCTTCGTCTCAGATCTTTCGCAGGCATCTCCAACGAAACAAGGATGGCTGATGAAATCATTCATTCATAATTCTCGCCTCTCACAAACAATAAGAAAACCATGCATAAAGGAACAATAATGCACAACGGCAACACAAATGTACAACAGAGTTGGTAGCAGAAAATAAAACATACAAAACTTGTCACACCATTGCCGTTGGCTAAATTGAAAATTGTATATGCCCAAAGAATGACACGAGCTTAAGTCGAAGAGATAATACACTTTGTTATTATTCAATACATACGGCAAATGTTAATGCAATTAACATAAATAATTCCGCCAGATTAATGGACAAACGGAAATTGATATAATTAGCTCTTCACGAGCAGATAAAATGCAACAACTGACTTAATACATATTTCTGGCATTTGAACAACACTATTTGTTTGATGCGAAAAGTTCTTAAGTTGCATTTCAAATATGTTTGTAATTAACAATGATTAGTTTAAATTGATTCAAGCGCTGTTAAGTAATATACTTGATGCCGGCAATGGTGGGTTGAGTTCAAAACTAATGCTTAACATGTGTGGCACGAAAAATTCATTATGCTGCCAGCAAGGGTATAAATATGAAAATAAAAGCCTGCGATATAAAAGAACGCTTATGGAATCAAATTAAAATGCTGCAAAGAGCGGAAAATTATAACAAACAGCAACTGACGAAAATATACTGGCAGCGCAAAATGCTGAAGGCATAAGGGAAATTGTAGCAGAACAGATAGAAAGAAAACATAGACATACACACACACACACACATACACACACACACATACACTGACAAGGCCGGCGGCATGTTGCAGCAACAGCCGCCGAAAGAGTCGCATTATGAAGCAAGTAAGTGGGGCTCTAATCGAGAATGACCGACTAGAAGAAATACCCTATGGCCAGCGTAACACAACACAACACTCACATATAGATTACAGGCGTTGGAGTTGCTCTAAAATATTGTTTTAAGAATTGACAATGCTCTACCTGTTATAGCTGTTAATTTTACAATATAATTTTAAATATTATACAAATAAAAATTAAGTATAACGCATGACCTTTTCACACATTTGTAAATTAAAAATAGTTGAGCTAAAAAGTAGTTAAGTGAAAAGTTGTTTCAATTCGCCATTCCCTTCAACAACAAATCTAACAAAAAGAATTTTCAGTTTACTATTTGCACAACTTAAGTTACCCACTTGATGTGCCTCTGGCAGAGGCGGGGACGATAACAACAACAGCAACAACAACAACAACGACGGGGTGTTGTGCAGCATACAGGACACACAGAATAAAAGGGCCACCGCGAGCTCATTGACAACATCTTGCAAACGGATTAAGAGCAAACTCATTAAAATTATGTTGGGCCATGCATTAAATGCAATGCAATTCAATGCTGACAATTTAGTGGCTTGTCCTTCCCCACCACCCGCCCTCTTCTGGGTTGCTCCTTCTTTGCTTTACCTGCATTTGTAGTTAATGCGTCTTTATTTCAACATTAAGCGCATTTCTGAATAAGAAAAGTCGACAATGCCAGTTTTTAAATGCCCTGCATGCTTGGCAAGTAATTAAATATATGTGTACATACAGATATATTATATTTATATATACGCTGGAAAACATATTACTTTTGCCTTTGCTATCTGAGCTGGTTTTAAGTCGTTACGTTTTGCTTATATCTGTTATTTTTCCAGGTATTTGCTTAGGCTTCATTTAAGTTAAATTGTTAAACAAAATCCTCTTAATACTATTTTTCCCCCTCAATATAAACAATATCAAATATATCAACTAAATTATGCGTAATTAATTAGGCAAACATTTTACATGCAAAGCGTTTTACTAAAAATTCAACTTCCGCTTGTGCTAATAAGAGCTAAAAGTGTTTGAAATTAGTTCACTTGTAGCGTGACTGGTGGTCGGACTGTTTCTACATCAATGACATGCAGCAAAAGCTTAAGCCATTTTTTTGTGAATCCACTGCAAACGGCCTGCAAAACACATTCACATCAGCAGCACGACCAAAACGAACTCAGTAAACTGAGCTGATGTTTAGACAAAAAAAAAAAAAATTTGTATATATTTTTGGTCAAGCGGCTTATCACAATCTCTAACTAAACCAAGACCAGATGGCAGACCACAATGAAACACATTTGTGTATACCTATGTGTAGACACACCTGCAGCCGTAACTGAAACTGCAATTATACATTAGCAACGCGAATTGTTTTTATAAAAATACCTTTAAGAATCGTACAGCTTAATGGACATAGAGGGTTAGGGCTAGAGGAAGTGGGTAGCATAGCATTGGGATGGCATCATCAAAGTTCAACATTGGGCAGTAAAAGTAAAATGACTGCAAAGTAAATCAAAAGCAATACACTCAAAAATCATTGACGAAAATGAAAGTCAACCAACCGCAAATCCCTTAACACATTTGTCAACACTTCGTCATTGTCAGCACACCAAAGAAGCCACACACCGTATAGAGTTGGGCGGAGGTGGGGAAGGGGTGTGTGTATACAGAGAGAGGGAGATTCATGAAATGTGCTCTAGAGTTTTGGCCAACATTTAATACACTTGACTGGCCTGTGCTCTGTTCTGTTTTGGTCGTCTGTCAGTTTTGGATGTTCATTTCTTGGGCTTGGGCCGCCTTCTGTTCACCCCACCCAAGGGTTTAGAGCAGCTGACCCATGGCTATGAGCACAGCAACATCAACAACAATAACTGGAGCAACAACAGGGAACAAAACAACAACAAACAGCAGCAGGAGAGAAAACAAATCAACAGCGAAGAGCACAAATGGCAGAGGCTATAACAACTCTATCAAGCTTATTTCGATGGGCAAACAACAAGCTGAAGCATAAAGTGGATGTGGGAGTAGGAGAGGGACCTGGAATGGGAATAGGGACACCCACACAGACTTATGGCCAACAGGACACACTGGCATAAGGTTTGCAATAGAGAGCAAGAAAGAGGCAAAGAGAGGGAGGGAGAGGGAGAGGAAGAGACAGCTTTGACAAACTGTGTCAATAGCATTTTTATTTGTGTCCAATTTCGTTGTTGCTGGTGGGAAGAACAAGGATTGGTTGTTGTTGTTGCCTGGCAGTTTTCTAAGCCATTTACAGCGTTTAAACTTAACAAGCGAGCAAATAACAAAAAGTCAACACATCTCACATGTGTGTGGGTGTGTGTGGGTGTGCATGTGTGTGTGTGTGTGTGTGTGTGGGTGTGCGTATGTCCACAAGTGTCAAAACTGTCCCGACGTCTTTGACTTCGAACATCCCAAAAGGATCAGCGATTCAATTTGTAAAGGTTCATTGCTGCCAGGACTCGTCCATCGCCTTCTGCTTTATTTGAATTGCCTGGCAATTGTGTGTGTGTGTGTGTGTTTGTGTGTGTTTTTCCCTGCACTCATGCTCTCTCTCTCTCTCTCTCGCTCTCTCTCTCTCTCTCTTTGTATCTCAGTATGGCACGCCCGTTGACCTGCCAGCGACCTTCGCTTGCAGAATCAGAAAACCCGCACTCCACACAAGCAGCAATACAATCAAAGACACTGCCAAACACATATACAGCAATGGTATGTGAGACGACGAGCCGAGTGAGTGAGATATGGAGACGGAGAGTGGAGATGGAGTTGGAGATGGAGATGGAGAGAATGAGAAAAAGAATGAGAATAAGCACACAATGTCCACATCCTGTTTAATGTTCATTTCTTACGGTTTGTTAAGTTCTTCAATGTGACAGCAGTTGCCGGCAATGGGTAAGGCAGGTCCTGCCTGAAATCTACGACTCCTTCTCCCCAACCGACGATGAATATGCCACTCAACGGCACCACAATATATTCGAGTGTACATATAGATGTATGTGTCTGTATATACGTATTTGAAGTGGCAAAGTGAGAGCGAGACAAATTAAAGTGCAGCCAAAAGATAATTTCGCCAAGTGGATTCCAATTGCAACTTTAGCCAATTACGATTCAGACCGTGCTCCAAATGAATATTAATTTGATGAATCAGAAAACTAAATAAGGATTTATTGCTGGCAGACGAAAGCGAAGCAAGTGTCCAAGGACATACATATGTATATGTATGTTTAGGCGGGAATGTATACATGTATTTGTTTATTAGCTGTGGTGGAGAGTGTTAAGCAAGGACCTCAATTGAGATATTCTGGCTACACTCAAGCATCTCTCTCAACTAAGAATGCCGTAGTCGAGTGAGCTCGAATTGATCAATATCAAATTATATTACATGTCAATAAAAAGCCCCGATTTTTAAAATGGTGCTATTGGAAATCGAAAAATATTTATATTTGAGAAACGTATCAGTTATCGATAAAATCACGAAGATGCTCCCTTCAGCCTGTTACATACATTTGAACAAAACCATTATACCCTTTTCACCGATTTTCAATGGGCTCGGGGCATACAAATAAATTCATAGAAAAACTATTATCATCACATTCTTAGTGAAATCTTCACATTGTCAGAGGCATAATCTGGGCATTGTGGCAGTCTGGGAATAATCGAATATCTGTAATTGATAGCTTTTTGTTTCGTGGCGAAGTAATCGCTTATCACCTTGGGTAAATAATCTGCCGTAGTTGGTGATACTTGGGAAGCAAACGGGCAGCAATCATAATATTTACAATCACTTTTCAAGCGTGAAGCATTCACAGTGCAAAAGATACTTCTGTACATTTTCCACCTGTCGTCCGAGCTGTTTTTGCTTTTGTTTTTTTTTCTTTCTTTTTTTTTAGGTCCATTTGCTGGTGATTCGATAGCAACGATAAATTCACATCACGTTTGCAAAATATTTTTCTATCACCTATAAAACATTTGGAGCCGCCTTGAGGCAAAACTTCAACACAGTAGCAGCAATTGCACAACAATGAGTGTGTCCTGTGAGTGTGTCGATATCTGTGTATTTGTATCTGAAATGTGTGTGTGTGTGTGTGTGTGTGTGTGTGTGTGTGTGTGTGTGTGTGTGTGTGTGTGTGTGTGTGTGTGTGTGTGTGTGTATGTTGTTGTTGCTGTGGTGCTTGGCAGTATTGGTGCTGGCGCCTGCTTGCATTCTTCTACATACATATATGAATGTAAATTTATTTGATTTCTTTTCATTTCTGCTTCTTCCTTTTGCTAGAGCAACATTTTGTTTATTTTGCGCCTTGTGCCTTGAGCTTACCGAGGCCTGCATAATGGTCCAACTCCTTTCATGCAGCAGCAATAACAAATAGCCCAAGGGCGCTGCCAACAACAAATCTACATATGTATACGGCACAGGCAGTGGCAGCCCATTAGCCCAGCAGCACAACTGTGCAGACGAGAAAGGGTATTCAAAAGGCGATTTAATTCGAGAGTTGGAAATATTCTGGAATTTGACTGTCCGAACTAGTTTCTAACAATGTTATGTTTTTGATTTCATTCAATCATTATAGAATGCATGAATATGAAAACTTTTTGGATCAAATGCATAAATTAAGGCGTTATGGCATCTTTCGAAAAATTATTACTTAAAGCTTAAAATTTGCTTTTGATTCAAGAAAATATATATATATCTAGCCACAATAAATAAAGAACTATTTTCTGTATTTTATTTATTTATTTTTGGTGCTTTATTTGAACCCGAGCAAAATCAAGAGGATTTTGTATGAAGAATATTTAATGAATTTCAACAACATGTTTAGTAAATTGCTAAACAATATTCCGTAATTATTTTGATAGCGCTTGCACATACTAAATAGGAATAGGCACATTTGTACGTATGCCTATTGGCATTTAAGGTAATTGTGTATTTTTACACTCTATTTATGGCAAAATGGGCAGCACTGTTACTCGATTCGAGTCCTTGCTGTGGCGCATAAGCCGCGGCATGCCGCACATAAGAGCGCCCACAACCAAATACACACACACACACAAATACACACACATGCACACACACGCTCACGCACACATACACATACATGGAAACGGCTTTGCCTTTTGGATACATCCGATCTGCAGCTATTTGAAGCAATTTTCGCTTCCGTTTCCAAATGCGATTGTCCTGCGTAAGTGGCGCATATATATGAACATACATATAATATTGTTTGTCGCACACATACATATGTACATATGTACATATACATATACATGTATGTGTGTATGTAATTATGTATCTGTGCACATGCATTTGTGCTTGTGGGTTCTGTGTTGCTGTTGTTGTTGTTGTTGTTGTGGTACACGTAGAAATAGTTTCGAAAGTGGAATCTTAGCAGATGCCGTCCATTTCTTTTGGCTTTTACACTTTTACTTTGTACTATTTTTAATGCCAGTAGCTATTGCATACTCCTCGTATAACTTAACTGTTATTTACACTTGAACTTTTGCTGTGCAAGCAGCCAGCACAAGTTTTTAGCTGTTTTTACATTAGTAAAATTTGTTTTTGTTGCTCGCATTGCTGTGGCCAAATCATTGACATTTTTAGTATTTAACTGCTTGATTTTCGTGCAGCTATCTAACTCGAGAATGAGCAAAGAGACGCGGAAGTCTTCTAAGCTCTAATTAGCTCTAACTTTTCCCATTTAGTGTGCAGCTATAAAGATGACAACAACAACAACAACAACAACAACAACGACAACAACAATAACCCACCCAAAGACAGGGGCTGCATATGATTTATTTCAGCCATTGCTCTAAACAAATATATACATACCGTCAAATTTTGCATTCAGAGCAGTGCCTAAACCCTAGGCGAACGGATCTGCTATTGTGGTGCCAGTGGATTGGGATTTGGTGTTGGGGGTGGCTCACAGTTCCCAGTAATGGGAAAGCGCAGCTTGGTGACGATGACGATGACGATGACGGTGTCGGTGTCGGTGTCGTTGACGACTACACATCGCGACTATGGCGTCAAGTTGGAAGGACTTCGCATTTGAGATTCATGACAAGGCAGTGTCGCATAAATATACATTAAAATATACACATATACGAATACATATTTATGTATGCACATACATAAGAAACGTGGGCAAACTCTTTGCGTATGGCTGATGAGGGGATAGGCGGTTAGAGGACCAGGACAGGTAGCGGAGGTGCTCTGCGGTGTTGCCTCTACAGGGGGCTAGGGGTGTGAAACTGACATTTTTGGCGTGCGAGCTTTGCATGTGGCGCTTAAATTAATTTGCTCGACGCTGTTTTTGTTGTTGTTGTTGTTGTTGTTGTTACTTTAGTTAGTTGGCAAACTTGACGAAAAATATGTAAAAGACAGACCGAGCCAACAGTAAGCAAACAAATAAGAGTGCTCGAGTCGATTGATCCCAGCTAGCAGATACCCTGCCTCATTATAGTTTAGTTGTAGTAGTATTCTAGTTTTATTATTTCTATTTTATACATGTGCTGTTTAGCTTTGAGGTTGAAATATAATTATTTTTAAGTTTATTAAGTGCAACCGATTTAATATTTCTTTTATTAGGAAACAAACACACATAAACTGACACCACTACTAAGTATACCCGCTTGGGTAGTTTTTAATGGGTACACGATAACAAATGGAAAGGGAGAGTCGCAAAAGAGCAGTGGAGACGCTACAACAGCAAAGTCACCAAAAACGCCGCCAACTGTCAACAAAGTTGTCACGAAGAAAACAAAAACCTTTCCGTCGGAATATTGTCTATATAGAAAATAATTTCGGTTGCTGTTATTGCTTGTGTATTGTTTGTGTGCACTTGTAAATTATATTTTTCTGTGATTTTGGGTTGAATCACAAGGAGGAAAACGAGGAGAAGGAGCCAGCATATTATTACATATGTATACGCACGCTATAAACTGTCAATCAGCGCACCAAATATTTAACTGACAAGTTGAATTTTAAATCCATGGGAGAAAGGGTCAAATTTATAAGGTGCCCGAGACAGTTGACTTGTAATCAGAGAAGGATAACAAAATGCCACTAAGCATGTGTAATTATAAACATTAAAATTATATGAGGATTCAAAACGAAATAAGCAAATAATGCCGATTAGTTGGAAAATACCTTAACGCCCTGCCACGAAAGACAAACAAAGTCGTGTCGTAGTCCGTTTAGTCAAATTGATTGTAATTAGCCTAAATGTGCTGCTCCGTTACACAAACATATATAAGTCGAGCTCCCTAATAACAGTTATGCAAAGTCTCAGACCCATTGCCATCGGCATCATCATCATAATGATTGCTGTCCTTCTTGTTTGACATCGTTCTCATTTTGCGCATTCAAATCACTTTAACATAATTTGCCAATAAAAATTCATTGAATTATATTTTGATTGGTTTATGGGCCGTGGAGGGGAGCCAGCATAACGGCATCTGTGCTGTGTGTTGTAGCTTTGTAGCTACCCCGTCGCTATCTATCTACAACAACCATCTGTATTGCCCTCCTCTTCCGTCCGTAATGTGCGTTCCATGTTTGTCTATATTACATTTATTATTAGCAAGGCGAAATGTCCTTTTAACAACTTTGGCTGCGCCATTGATATGCACAGGACGATGGCCAAATGCTTGCAGATTAAGCAATCCCCCCACACCCTCCTCATCCTTCATTCCGTATCCCTTATGCCCTTTACACCCAGCTACCAATTTTAACAACAGCAGCTGACAATAATAAGCGATGGGCCGCAAGCTAAGAAACATAAAATGAATGTGAACCTCAACCCGAACTGAGTTTGCTTCCGCCTCTCTACATGGACATGTGTGTACATACATATGTCTGTTTGCATGTGGCTATGTGGCTATGTGGCTATGTGGCTACGTTAACAACTCCTCTCCGTGTACCCCCCTTCCTCACTCCCACCCTATACAGGCAGTCAGTCAACATGTGGTCTCTCCCAGTGTCCGTTTTTATATCCTGGCTGAGGGTATCATAATTTTGTCATATGAAGTTTAATCATTGAATATGAGAGATCTTCGACATCATTGATTATATTTTATTTGGTCTTGATGAGCATGACGATCCATGGATATGTTTGTACGTCAGTTTACCTGTCTTAACTTGGATTCAATTTGAACCATAAGCTGTCATTCCCATTATCAATTGAAAGTAGACGATGGGCATCCTTTTTTGGATTTCCAAGAAAGCTTTAAGCATCGGACAACTATTTCGTGTAGCTCATCTGGGCAGGTAAGGGTATGCTATCTATGGCGTGTAAATGATGGCTGTTATTTCCTGTTTATTTATGTCATCAATAAAATGGTTTTGTTTAATTTTTTTTTTGCTGTTTACATACATGTGTATATTCTTTTACCCAGCTTGTGTCACTTAAAATACATTCAGGTGAGGGCCATCCCGTTCTCGACCTTTTGCCTCAAGTGTCTGGGCCTCAAAATTATGGCTTGCCAAAAGCCTTTTTATGGCGACACATCTTTTATTATACAAATGTTTTTGTATTGATTCGATTGCATGAGTTATTTTTGAGTTTGCTGCTATTTGGGAGCTGTTTCCAAAGGTGATGTGATTTTCAGGTGTAAACACTCTGTGACCATAATTTAGCTAATAGATGAATTGTGCATTTAAATTTAGAACAGCTATTTTTTCTCGCAAAGTGTTTAACCTTTTGAGGTGTATCGTTTCTGTTGTTCCTTTGAAATGATAATGCTTAAGCCACATGTGCAATTCATATTCATGCATTTGCATATTAGAAAACGCATTTTAAAATGCTCTCAATCACCCGTCGATAATTTAATATTCGTATCTAACTTGTGTAAGATGCTGTGAAGCGAAAAGTCAATTTTTAATACGCAATTCGGCCATTTGCTCTCAAGTGTCAACTGGAGACTGATGTGCCCAATTCGGCGGCCACTTACAAAGCAGGCAATAAATATACTTTTACCTCACAGGTGACACACACACAAAACACACACATACCTACGCCCACACAACTGTCAACGGCAAGTCAAATGACTGACAGCCACGCCTATACCGCCCACTTACACTCCCCCTCCTCCACCGCTAGTCGCTGGCATTGGCCAGAGTAAAGGCGTTTTGTGGTTAGAATGTCGTGCGGCGGGTTCATCAAATCTGTGTAAGTGAAAATCTCTGCCAGAGTCGGCTTTGCGGGATGGGCAGGTAAGTAGGCAAGAGGTGAGCTGTAAGGGGATGAATGGGAGGGAGCAGTCTCGTATAATATTAATAAAGCAGAAATTGACAGATTCAGAATGACAAATTTGTCGTCAAGCCTGATAAATGATATGAAATCTCAAGAAAAATATTGTTGCAAAAACATTTTGCCGCCTCGCTGGTAAAAGGACAAAAGAGGAAACGAAGTCTGTGGCAAAGAGGACGAAAGGAAGACGGCGCAGAAGATAAATATTGATAGCATCTGCGGCGAGCAGTTAAAAAACGAACCAGAATGAAATAAAAATTGTGCAAAAATAAAAAAATAAAAAAACGAAGCGAAGCGAAAACAGAGCCACAGACGCCACAACCCCAAAAAGAACACACACCGTAGACAAGAGGACAGCAAAGCACAAAAGCACTGGGCCAGGCCAAAGAAGGCGCCAATGCCGTCGACTTGAACACTTGAACGCCGTCGTCTAATGCAAAGCAATTTGGTATCCGGAGGCGGCATGCATCCATCCACCGTCACATCCCGCAGATTACCAGACACCTAGCTAAACGGTGGCCCGGCCAGTCTTGACTGCCCGCTTCCCGTTCTCGTTCCCTTTTCGTTTGGCTGCTTGTCATCCGTGGCGCCACCTCAGGTATGGCAAACTGGAGCGCCGTGTTGAACGCTAGCCAAGTGAAATTTCGAGATTTTACTGAAAGTGTTCGTTAGTCAACGCAGATCTACATACATAACAAATCACACATACACACAAACATATATATATATATATATATATATATATATATATATATACATATACCATACATACATACATAGATGCAGGGAATAGGAGACCTGCTCTGATCTGGTATCTGGCAGATGCAGTGAGCTGAACGCCATGCAAAACTATCTAGGAACAAGGGTATGCTGCTCGTAAGAAAGATAATTGAGAATCATATAGATTTGCATCTAGCACGATCGATAAAGGAAATATTTTTAATTTTGATTGAATATATACACAGATTTTAAAATACCATATAACTGTAATATGAATATATTGTTAAAATCATAAATTGATCAGCAAGCAATCGATAGCAAATAATAAGTTTTGAAGTGACTCAACTCCTGTTGAATCGCTCTTGTGTTATGCAAATACTCCGTCTATGACGTTTCTAGACTTATTTTGAGCAGACAATCTTTACTAAATTTTGATAACGACTCCACTCGAATGAAGTTGGCATTTTGTATTCTATTGGAACAACCGTTTGGCCATCTGCTTTCGAGGGTAGCATATTTTTTGCATAGCTGCAGTGCCCACTAAGTGCAATTTCAAGTGTTGGCTGCCTGACATCAATCTGTTGAAACACACACACACCACACACACACACACACAGGAGAATAGAGAGAGAGAGAGAGAGAGAGAGAGAGAGAGAGAGAGTGAGAGAGAGGGGGAAAAGAGAGGGTGGTGGTCGACTTGGCCGCTGCGGCTGCATTGTTTGTCAGCCTAATGTCTGTGCGGGTGCCACCGGCCTCAAAAACACGAGTACAATAAGATGAAGATGAAAGACACCTGGGTGGACCGGCGGGGGATGCAGGTGGATGCAGGGTGCTGCCAGGGAGTATGAGCTGATGTCTCTCTGAAGCATGCTGAACTGAATGCTGCCTCGTCATTTTGGCAAACGCTCTCGACTGTGGCCTTTTTCAAGTGATTTTCATCCATGCGGCTGCATTGCGGCTGTCCCTGTGGCCTGTGAACTTAAAATTCAATTTGTTTTGGCTGTGATTTAGTGTAATTTAAGCGCACTACTGGAAAAGATATATGAGCACTTCAGACAGGATTGGGTGTGCAGCAGCAGCAGCACACCTGCCAAACTAAATGTGACTCTCCCTCTCTCTCTCCCTCTCTCTCTCTCTCTTTGCATAGACCTCTGTCCTTCTACCTCTCTTGCTGTGTGTGCGTGACAGTTCATTAGTATACGAACGCCAAATGGCATTGGTAAAGTGATTCTTAGTGCAGCGCCGTGATTGAGATTTTTAACTTCAGTTCAGTAGCAGCTTCAGCTTCAACTACAGCATCGGCTTCAGCTGCTGATTCAACTCGGGCCGTTTGTCAGCGGCTGACATGAATAAGTCATAGACAGCAGCAGGCAGCAGGCAGCAATGCCAACTATCAACTACGAACTACGGCAAACTCATCTGACTCAACCAAGTCAGTCAACTCTTTATTTCTTCCTCGTCCTTCTCTCTGTCTCTTTCTCTCGCTCTCTCGCCCACTCGCTTTGGTCCTGTGTCTCTTTCTTACCGCAGTCAATGACATGTGCAATATTTGTCTTTCTCCAAAATGGCAGCCAATACACAGAGTTGTCAACTCATGCGCTCGACTGCCTGCCAAGAGTAATGATGCCAGTGACTTTTTATACTCCGTTCCCCATTTTACTATATGCCTCACACCCGCATCTATTCCCCCACCACCTCCAGCAATTGTGTCTGCTGTTTGCAATCTCTCCATAACCATCAGGGGCTCCTGCTTTGTCAGCGGCTAAGTGCAAGTTAAAGCAAAAGTAATGGCGCATTTGCCAAGAACGCCCAAAACAAAAAAAAAAAAACAAAAAAACAGAAAGAAAAAACAAAAAACGCAACATTGAGTTACATCTGTTGGGATTCTGAGCTTGTGCCCAATGCAATGCCGGTAAAACGAATGGTCATTAGTTAACTTTTCGACTCGAATGCACACACACACATATATACATATATATATATATATGCACAGATATATATATATGAATGCACAGATATGCACCCAGAGTTGTGTGCCTATCTGTGGTAGTGTGGATAAAATCGATGCTGCCTTAAGATACCTGTATAAAGCATTGCATTATTTTAACAACAAGAAGGAACAATTTATAGCCTTGAGCAAGGTCATTTGCAGTTCTTCCCAGACGGGGTATCTAAATTACATTTTTTTCTTATCATACCTTTTCGACACCTCCATCTTAATGTGTCTGAGTAATTCATGAACCTGGCTAGATTATATTAAAATATTGCGATGTTAACCAAACAGATTCGGAATAGAGCAATCAATGGAAGTATTAACAAAGTTATCAATATTCGTGCTGATATGTAAATCGAAAACCAAAAACCACACTGAAAATTTGTTATGTGACTAAGGCATTTTTTTAGAGTTCGCGCCCCGAACAAATGCATTAAAAGTCATTGTTTTGGATTAATGAACTTCCACTGCTCGTTTGCCTTAGCCTCAATTGGCCTTTGTGCTGTGCATGCAACTGCAACCGATTGCTACCAAAATGGGAATCACAATGGGAATGTGGCAAATGGCAATGGGAACGAAAGTGGCCGTCAGTTGGCCAGTTGGTTACTGCCAGCAAATTTGCGTGTAACCGCAATGCTAGCTGTACTATATCTGCGTGTGTGTGTGTGTGTGTAGGAGGATGATGATGTGTGTGTGTGCGTGTGGAGGGGGGGAGTGGACGGGGACATGTGTGCGTGAAAGCAGCTGCAAACTTCACTGGCAAAACCCACAAACACACTGAAATCGGGGATTGAACTCCAAATGCCCAACATGCATACAAGTAACAATGAAACAGAGCAGATTAGATGGCACTAAGACTGTAAGATACCCTTTACCCCGTTTCGAAATAAGTGGATATGCATGCAGTACTGTGTAAGTGAAAAAGACAACACAATGAGTACTTCCCTCAAATATCTAAGCTCATTCAAATGTGATTGGCAAACTGAGCATTTTCCAGAGTGGAACAGCTGGATTGCTTTGTTTTTGTCTGTCACAAATCAAGTTAAAGTTCAGCTTAGTCCTTTGATTCATAATATCGATGACAAATCGACTTTTCTTTTTATCGCTGTGAATTGTATACTCTCCAAACAGCATTAGAGGCACGTGTTATTACAGGATATCACAACTGACCCGGCATGCAATGCAAATTATGACGAAACGGATGTGGTTTCCAATGCTTGACACTGTTCACGTTCCACAGCAGATTGCTGCGTTGAGGAGGTAGGTACAGTGAGAGTGAGAGAGAAAGAGAGAAGGGGTGTGGTGTGGATGGGTGGAATTGTATTGCTAGATATGTTTATCGCTTTATAATTGGTTTTCGACCCTCAAAAGTAGGCAAAGTTGCCCACCTGGCCGAGTGTAGGGTTGGAAATTTGTGCAGTGCAGCATTTTGGAGCGTTAAGGCTCAGGCGCAGTTGTTGTTGTTGTTGTTGTTGTTATTGTTTGCTGTGCTTGTTCTGTAGCACTTGAAACTTTTTCAAGTTGCATCGTGCTCCCGTTGATATGATGAGTGTTACGGAAGTGGGCGTGGTAGTGGCAGTGGCGGTGGCATTGGCGTTGGCGTGAGCATAGTTGGTATAAGTAGGAGTCACTTGGTAAAGGCGAAACTGCAGCGACTGCGGCAGCGAATACGACTATGACGACTGCAGCAAAGAGTTCTTTCAAATTTCTGGTTTCACGCTATCTGATTTTGATTGGAAATTTTCGTGTTCTGTGCTCTAAACATATACAGCAACTGGCAACAGCAACAGCAACCAGCAACTGGCAACACCAACAGAGATGAGTTGAGTGCAGACTGGAGATGCACAAAAGGATGAAACTGATGCAAGTTTGGCGAGTTTGAGTTCGGTGGACAGGCAGCAACAAGAAGCAGGCCAAGGAAGAGCATACTTCCGCATTTGTGCTGTGCTTTGCTGTGCTACTGGGATCCGCAAATATGTCACCATAAACAACAACAGCGACAAAAACTATAACAACATCAGGCTATATGCAGCATCATGGCATCAGTTCAAAACCGGTCAACTGATGAGGGAAGTGGGGGAGAAGGCCCCCCTGCAAACTGCTGCTGACTCGATATCCGGCTCGTGTTTGTGGATACTTCCCCACACTGGTGTAGACTGTGCAGCAAAGTGTGGTTGCACCAAAGTGCGGCAACAATAACAACAGCAACAGCAACAGCAACCCTAAACAACAAGCCGATCAACCGACAGCCATTCAGACTAACCAGGATATTTAGATTTTAGTGAGATAGGGTGAGAGACAGTCAAGCAGGATGCCAGGCTGTGAGGATGTGCCGTCAAGGCAGCTTGCACAAATTGACAACTTTTACGGGGGGGCGAGGAGGAGGACAAATAGATAGACTAGTAGACAGAGTCGTCGCTTTGGAGCAGCAATTGGAAATTATTAATTTCAATCAAAACTTTCGAAATCGGTGCTTATCTATGCGTAGCATTATCATCCAACTTCTAAGCAGATTGCTTAGAATAAGCGCAAAGTTTTCCTCGTTTCTTGTTTCTCATTTCAGTTGCTATAATTTATGACCGGGCTAAGTCCGTCTTTGATTCTCCTTCTTTTTTTTTGCCAACATCATTTATATCACAAAACTCTGGCAGGGGTCAGTCACAGCCACATCGAATGATGCGAGGCCAAGTCGCTCTTGGCTCTCTTGTAATATGTATCTATAGTCCAAAAACACACATACATATATCACTCCATGTGCACCATCGCTCAAAATTAAAAAAAAGTACCAAAATTAAGTTAAAAGCGGTTTTAGGGAAAGTGTTGACACAGTCGATTACATATTCGTGAAGCAGATACAAATGAAGAACAATAACGATGCACAGACATGTACATATGTATTGCATTATAGCTAAAGTTCAGTTGCAGTTATCACCTACTAGAAACATACATACATATATGTATATTTGGGCTTGTACATGTTGAATTACTGCTTCAGGTGTGCTACGCTTGCACAAGTAAGGATCTTAGACCGAGCTGTTTGTAAGAATGGGTCGATCTCAGAGCCCCAAAGAGACTTCCAATTTGTCATATAACCTGCACAATATAAGCTTTTAGATAAATATCACTCTATACGTAATGAAATTCTTAAGTCCTTAATCGAATACCTTTGGGAACGTATTTAACAGAGGACTCTAACCCAATAAAATACGTCTGTCAGCATTAAATTGAAGAACTATTAGAGGCGAAACAACATTTTATTTTTTGAGTAGTGGGGTTAATCGAAGTACATTAATATACTCGAATAAGCTAGCAGAAGGATGTGTGTGCACAACTCTGAGCTGGGCATTGGGCGTATGTTGGGTAGACTATTCTTCCGAATTGTCGAGTGGAATATAAGTGTCTTTCAGATCGCACAAACCCTCTGCTATAGCTATAAGCGTTTTATTCGCATTGTAAGCTGTTGTAGGACATCGGAGCATCTGTAAGCACATTTCTTTTATTTGACGGCCATATTGGGATGAGTCTGGTCCTCATTTTCTTTTTATTGCTGTTGTTCGTGACGCATCTCGCGCATATTAACAATATTTCATAAATAAAATGCAAGCAACATTTTCCCGTTCACCGTTTTCGTGCATTCCGTTCTTTCGCTGGCTGTACAATGGAGCGAATGCACAATATGCACGTGACCGCTTGAGAGAACGACGAGGTATGTGAGGCAGAGAGAGAGAGAGAGAGGGAGAGAGAGAGAGAGAGGAATGTGTGTGGGGGAAACCGGTGGCGATTACTGAAAATGGCGGCTGCCGCTGCTGAGGTTATTTTTTCTGGCTATGCCGTCGCCTGTTTGTGAATATGCTTTTCATATGAGCAAATACAAACATTCATACACAGAAAAAAATCTCCCTGAATTTTGGAAAACCGCCTTGGAAATTACAACAATTTTATGTGTTTTTTTTTTAATATTTTATAAATATACGGAAAGAAATTTTTTAATTATAATTTTTATTATTTTTATTTTTAAAAGCATATTACTTAATGGTCGAAAAGAATTCCTTTCTGAAATTAATAGAAGTAATGCAATTTTGCAAGCTCAATGGGAGATCACAAAGCTTGCCAGCGATGGCGGTATTATCGTATTCAAATAAAATCATATTCATTTGTATACATTATTATCTACAATGTTTGTGTATATGGTGCATTGTTAAAATACTAATTTTGAATAATAATATAAGTAACAAAAAAGCTAAAGTAATAGTCCTGTGTAATCATATTCAGACATGTTTTCTCTACATTTAAAAAAAATGCTAAGAACTTCCATTATCAAAATAATCTGTCTGAATAATAAGGTGAGTTATCTTGTCGCCAAAAGTATGACAATTTTCTAAAATTCAGAGCGATTTATTTTCCTGAGTGTACATACACACAAATGTACTTACATTGAAACGTATATGTTTCTTTTGGCTTTTGGTTGTTTTCGCATTGCTGCTGTTGTTGAACGATTTGGGTGCATCATTGACTTTCCGCTTGCCCCGACGCAACGTCGCCGCAGCATTTGCTGCTGTGATGTGTCAATGCAATGCACTGGTCCCAAAAACGATATACAAAAAAGCAAACAAATACAAGTTGGGTAGCTTGTCTGCAAGCTCTTTCCAATCATCATATCAAACCAACCCACTCGCTGCCTAAGACCTTTCCTTACTATAGCCAAATATTTTTGCTGCTGCTGTCGCCATTGTCGTCCTAAGTTGTTCCGTGTAACTTTAACTATACCCCGTACGCAACCGAATGTAGAAGACAATATTTCCGATCTGTCCTTATGCGTATCTCCAAATATTCTAGAGAAACGAGCTCAGTGACTTAGCGGCAAAGCTCGTAGTTTGAAATTTGAAATTCAGCTCCCAAGACAATTATATTATGATTGGATTGATATGGAAATCCTGCAAGATATTCACAGGGAATATAATCGAAAGTGTGTTTCGCACATAGTACAGGGTATTTCAATATTGGCGAGTTAGTATCACTTGACTTCTGCTTGTTTTATTTCTGAGTTGATGTAGTTTTCTTCGCTTATGTCGATTCAGTTTTGCAATTTTATTTCGAATGGATTTGTGACACGCGGACTAAACAATTTAAAGTCGAGTTTTGCAACTTTTGTTGCAGGCTTTTGGGCTCACCGTTTATGGCATGGGTAACTGGGTAACTGCAACAGCCACAACAATTGCATACTTTACGGTCATTGCGACAAAAAAGATTACAATGTTTTATTTTTTGTTTGTTTGTGCACGCCAGTCAGCTAAAATATGTTTTGCACTTAATTAGATAAGGCGGAGTAGTAATTAATTTATGTCACACTTTTGTACATTTTACACACACTCAACTATAATGCAATAATCACATATTCATTGCCTCATGTTCTGAAATCCACTTCCGAGCCAAATGCACATAACTTGTTAAGCCCACTTTTCCACTGACTTTGCTGCGACATTTAATTAAGCTTTTCAAGTCCATTTATATAAAACTAATTGTGTTAATTATAAAATGGGTACTTTTTAGATTGGTAATGACGGTAAGTGGATAAGTCGTAGACAGTCCACATAAGAGTCATATTTTCATTTATGTAAACTTTAAAGTGTCAATTACAATTTGTTGCTTTCAGTGGCAGTAAAATCTAAAAGAGAGAGAGAGAGAGAGAGAGAGAGAATGTATAAATTTGGCTTGCATATTCACAATTTAAAATCAGAAAATATTTTAAGACTCAATTGCGTTAGTTAACAAGGGGCAGCAGATGCTGGCATGGGAGGTGAAGTGTATGAAAATATCAGCTTTATTATTCTGCTGCCGTTGTGTTGGACCCCTGTGCTATTATTTTGTTATTTGGGATGTGTTTAATTGGTTTAAATTACACTCGTTTTATTGCACTTTGTGACTGCATATATACATATATGTGAGTTCATGAGGGCCACATGTAAATTTGTGAAATCAGCCATTTGAATTGTTTATTCTCATTGATTATACATTTAATAATAAAAATAAATAAACAATTACATGCCACGGCTCTTTAACACCCGGCACTCAATAATTTTATTGTATTTTATTGGATTTATCGGTCAACTGTTCTTTATTTTTTTCTTCTTTTATTTGTTTGATATCGCAACTTTTTGTTGTTTAATTAGTGTCTTTTTAACCAGACACGCCCACATTCCAATTGTACACCCACGCTAGCCATTAAACACTTGATTAAAGCGGTATAAATTACAATTGCATTCATTTTACTTTGCACATTCACTATTTTATACTCAACTCCCAAAGGAAAAATGACCATATTGATTTTGTGTAATGCCCCTAACGCTGTTCCCTCCCCATTCTGACGCAATTGAAACAAGTACTGGTGTACTTACCGATAAAGTTTCAACAACTGAACACCCACAAAAGTAAATATGGCATAGATTTTGAGTTGAAGTCACTAATTGTGGACAGTCACGGTTCTTCTGGAAAGAGAGAATTGAGCAAATGAAACAATTTTAATGAAACGTTTCAAATACTTCCGTTAATTATATTTCCATAAGTCGAGAGTGTTGGAATAGGCAGTCTATAAGTTAAGACAAGTAAGAGTGCTGTAGGCGAGTGAGATCGACTACGAGATACCCTGAGTCCAGCTTTTAAATATACAATATATCTTAAAATGCCTATGAGATTGTTACTATCGGAAATCGATATGTATCGATATCCGCGAAACAGGGCAGTTATCGTTCAAATGGGATAGACTTGACCTATACGGGGTAATTGCAGTCTCTGTCGCTTTTGGTCTCTAAAATCCGCGTGTTCATACTGACCGACAGACTGATATATGGCTATATCGACTCAAGAAAGTTTATTCCTTATGGGGTAAGAGATGCATCCTTCTGCCTGTTACCCCTTACAACTCAAAGAACGTTCTTCGTATTCTTATATGACGTCTGCTGGAAAACATCACGTTACGTGACCTACACAGCTTAATAATGCTGATCGTCCTCAGTATCCAGAGAAGTGCCTTTTACTAGAGTTCAATCGATCTAAGCTTCTACGACATCAAACTTGCAGTTGACAATGCAAATTTAACACTTAACACTCAACAGGTTTGGGATCGAAAAGCAACATAAAGCGGTTCAAAATCCCATTAAGTGACTCCCCGGCTGTCCAGCTTGTCTCCTACACACATATATATGCATGTACAAATGTACAGATTTAGGTGCGTATGTATGTATGAATGTATAAGAGAGCAACAACCCAGATCCAATCCGCAGATAAGTCACGTCGTCAACGGGAGGCGCAGCAAATTAAAACTAAATATGTGAACGCTCTGTGGAAACAAAGACTGTTGACGACCTTTGGCTGACATAAATTGATAAGGTCGCGCCACGATTTCATCAAATGCTGGCGCAGCTTCGCTCTCCGTAATGTAAATATTTGATACGAAATCGAAGGAGAGTAATGGAGAGGAGTGAACAATATTATAAACACGAAAGTCGCACAGCCAGGGCTAACATTTGGCCAGCGCATGGAATATTTAATAAGCGTCTGATTGTTTTTTATTTATTAAAATCTATTTTTCCAACGAATTAACAGAGCGACAAAATTGACCAATCGATTTGTGCTCTGCTGCGAATTCGTGGAAAAAAATCAGCAAGAAATCACCGGCGGCATAGACTTTTATTTGTGCCAAGACGTGATTTGAATATATGGCTTATAAACATCCACGAAGTACTTAAGGGAATGTGATGCCAAAAAATAAGCAGTTCGTTTTGCTTGAACATTAAATCAGAAATATAAAAGCGCAGGCTATGCAAAACGATTTGACGATCAGTCAGGTCACAAAATATCGAACAAATACTTCGTTCTAGTTTAATATATGTTTGTTAATGTATTTTCTGTTGCAATTTCAAAATCTCCTGAAATAAAATGCGAATTCCATCTGTTATATACATATGTGCATATACAATGATTTTAGATAACAGCCCCGGTAGGATGACATCACAAAGTGCGAAACAATAAACAGAGAAAAAAAGATTTGAAAATTAAGAGAAAAACAAGTTACAACAACGAGAAACATTAAATAACACTCAAGACTGTTGTCAAAAAAAAAAAAAAAAGTAGTCTTGAGGTTGACAAATATATACACTAACAGAAATATGAGCATTGGTTTTGAACTATTACTTAATTTAATTAAAAATGTACAAGAAGCTTTGAGACATATACAGCCCAACGTAAACAAAAAAATACTTTGGAAGATTCATCCAGACAGCTTAATAACTAAAATGATAATAAGCACCGGAACAAACAGACAGACAAACAGGAAGACAAGCAAGCGAACAAGACTTGCCCTCTAACTTAAAGGGTATATAAATTAAAAAGACGATTCACTAGAATAGTGCAAATAAATTTGTTTACGTGCATCGCTTTAAAAGCGAGGTTGGCGTGGATGGAAAGATCAACATTGAGTGAAATCACCATTAAAAGTACAGATAATTTGTATGTGAATCATACTTAAACTAGATTTATATGTACATATGATGATATAAAAATAGATCAAAGGTAGATTGTAAATATGTATAAATTTTAATATGCATGAGTATATAGGGTATATATATAGGGAAATGACTGGGTTTCAAGCGAAGCTCAGTTGAAGGTTTGCCGATCGGTTTTGTTGACTTTCATTGCCCACTTTTCGATTTCATTTTCAAATCGCGTTTCATTCTCATTGCGTTCGTTAAGCATTTTTGTTGTTGCTATTTCTTTATGTGCTTATCGTTGTTGTTGTTATTGTTGTTGTTGTCGTTGTCTCGTTGTCTCTTGGTTGTTGTTTGTGTCGCTGCTGTCGTCTTTAGCTCAGTTTCAGTTCAGTTCCAGTCTCAGTCTCAGTCTCGATTTCAGTTTTGCCTCTATCGTATTCTCATCGAGTTCACTTAAAGTTTGTCCCGCTTCGAGCTGCGCACAGTTTCAGTTTTACATTTAATGCGAGCACATCAAGTTAGTAGTGAGCCGATTTGCATATTTATCAGATTCGCACCTTGTATATATAAATTTATACATATATATAAATACATATTTTTTTAAATATTTTTTGAGAGTTGCTATTTGTTTTTTTTTTCTACAAATGAGTGTTTTGGTTTTTGGCTTTGCGGAATTACAGAAAACATTAATTTTTGTTCCTTGCTAATTGCTGACTTTTATAAAGCGCGTAATTTTTAAAAGTGTTAACACCTCCTTGTTTTTTGTTCAGTCAGATCATGCTATCGTCATTTAACAGCCAACTTTCTTCAGTCAATTACGGTAATTGCAGCTTACTCACATGCTCCGTTTTTCGTTGGTATTTCTCTGCTTATAGCCAGCCATGAAACTGTTCGCCCTGCTCCCCATGCTCCTGGGCTTTCTGGCCATTGGTCAAAGCAATGCCGCTGTGGGCACCACCCATTTGCTATGCTACTACGATGGCGAAAGCTTCATCCGGGAAGGTAAGAAAACACTAAAAAAAACCTAATTAAATAAATAAATATACCAACATAAGTTATAATAAAATAAAAAGTAATGTTAAAATAATGTAAACAGAGAAATTCTGTTTAGACTAAGAACAAACTAGTTGTTAACTTCTTGGGCTAGTTATAAATCTATTCCCTGATTAGACAAGAAAGTTGCGAATTCACAACCACAGTTGCTGAATAAATAGAGCATTTTAAATGTTTTTTTAATTCATCGTACATTTAAATAAGCACAATATATTTTTACAATTTTTTTGTGGTAATTTGTAAGTTGTTTGTTGTACATTTAGCAAGTTTAAACTTACGCGAATAGAAAGGCTACTCGGAGTGCAGAGCATCTGCTAGTCACTCATTGCTTTTTTAATGTCATGACAATCAAGACGAGTTGAGATATTTTTAGTAATTAGTTGAAAAGGTTATCAACAATAGGCAGAGTGCGGATTTTGAAGAGCTAAACCAACCCAAGTGAAATTCGTCCCCGTGTATTTAGTATTGTATATTATTTTAATTATGTATAGTATACATATACATAAACATATATATACATACAGATGCATAGCTTGTACCTATAATATATATAAATATATATAATTACCTTGCGATTACGAGCTCTACGTGATTTACACTTCATAAGTGTCTGCTAAGTGGTTTGACTGCATAATGATATATATATATATATCTATATATAGTTAGCTGGAAAGGTGGAATTGGCCAGGAAAAGGTGTTACAAGATCAGCGCAGTAAGCTTTCAAGGGAATTGTGTGAGTTGAAATTAATAATTTTGAGAAGAGGCTGTCGGAGCACTCTGCCCATATTTGTTGGCGATTGTTATTGCCGTGTTTTTGTTTGTTTGTTAATTGAAATTGAATTTGGAATCATATGACACAATGTTGAAAATGATGAGTCACAACAAAGTCGCATTGAAGCAAAGTTTTTATAATTGGATTTTGTTCAGGGTAATAAATATTATTTTTGGGCTGGGCAGTATTAAAATAAGCAAACTCGTCGTACTCTGTGCTCCTCTTTCCTCTCTCCATCTCTCTCCGTCTCTGTCTCTGTCTCACATGCAATGCTATCTATCTCTCTTTTATTCAGGGCTTTCCAAGCTGACGCTTAACGACTTGGAGCCGGCAATGCAGTTTTGCACGCACCTCATCTATGGTTATGCCGGTATCAATCCCAGCAGCAACAAGCTGGTTAGCACCAATGAGAAACGCGATTTGGATCTGGGTAGCAGCCTGTTCCGCTCGGTGACTGGATTGAAGAAGAAGTACCCAGCGCTGAAGGTGCTCCTCAGTGTCGGTGGTGATAAGGATGGACCCGAGGAGGAGAACTCCAAGTATCTGACACTGCTGGAGAGCAGCAATGCCCGCATCCCGTTCATCAATAGCGCCCACTCGCTGGTCAAGACCTATGGCTTTGATGGTCTCGATCTGGCCTGGCAGTTCCCCAAGAACAAGCCAAAGAAGGTGCATGGCGGCATTGGCTCGTTCTGGAAGGGCTTCAAGAAGATCTTCACCGGCAATCATATTGTTGATGAGAAATCCGAGGAGCACAAGGAGGAGTTCACTGCGCTGGTGCGAGAACTGAAGAACGCTTTCCGTCCCGATGGCTATCTCCTTGGCCTCAGCGTTCTGCCCAATGTCAACTCGTCCCGTATGTTGCTCTCAGTTTCATATTGTCGAGCCACGTGTGTGTAACCTCTATTCTTTGGTTTTCCACAGTGTTCTATGATGTACCTGCTTTGATCAACAATGTGGACTATGTGAATTTGCATGCCTATGACTTCCAGACACCCACCCGCAATCCGGAGGTGGCCGACTTCTCAGCGCCTATCTATGAGTTGAACGAGCGCAATCCCGAATTCAATGTCAACTATCAGGTGCAATACTGGCTAAACAATCACGCACCCGCCTCCAAGATCAATGTCGGCGTCGCCACCTACGGTCGTGCCTGGAAGATAACCAAGGATTCCGGCTTGACCGGACTACCACCAGTTGCCGAAACTGATAATGTTGGCCCCGCTGGCCTCCAGACACAAATCCCCGGCTTCTACAGCTGGCCCGAGGTGTGCGCCAAGCTGCCCAACCAGGCCAATCAGCACCTGAAGGGCGCTGATGGCCCACTCCGCAAGGTTGGCGATCCCACAAAGCGCTTTGGCAGCTACGCCTATCGCTCGGCCGACGATAAGGATGAGAATGGTCTCTGGGTGAGCTACGAGGATCCAGACACGGCCGCTCTCAAGGCCGTCTACGTGAAGAGCAAGGGTCTTGGCGGCATCGCTCTCGTCGACCTCAGCTATGATGACTTCCGCGGCGGCTGCACAGGCAACGAAAAATATCCCATTCTGCGCGCCATCAAGTATAAGTTATAAGCGGGCACAAACATATATATACATGTCCCTCCACTATATATATATATATATACATGTCCCTCCACACTTGTAACGCCTTTTTACAACTACTAAAAATTATATATGTTTTCATTCCGAGTAATCACTAAATATTAACTCATCGTTTCTATTGATCTAATTTTATGTTTTTGGCAATCATTTGCATTTAGGTTTTTATTGGAATTCCTAGTTCGAGTTAAAAGAAACTGAAGAGCTTAGATAGAAACATATAGACAGACAGACAGACAGACAGACGGTTGTATTGATTCGGATCAAGATTTTGCACATTCGGAGATGACTCCAATATAATACGCAATAATAGGCTCAGCAAGTGCTCAGGTATATATTTATAATGCAGATATATGTATGTAAATGCAATTAGATGGGGCATGCTAACAAGTTCACGCTGCCTGCCACTGGCAAATTATCGCATTCATTCGTGAGTGTCAGCCACGTAACTTGTTTCATTTGGCCTGGCTGTGACATCATTTCTGCATTTCTTCCGGTGCTTGTGCCAGTCTGCGGTTGCCGTTTATTGTTTTATGTGTGCGTTGTTTGCGTTGGTGGTTTCTTTTCTGTACCTCTTCCGCTTACTGCTGCTATTTTTGAGAAAAGGCAGACAGGCAGGCAGGCTGGCTGGCAGGCAGGCAGGCAACAATAGCAACTTCGCCCAATGTCTCATTCATCTTTTGTGCGGCGGTCACGCCGTGACCACTTGAAACGTTGCCCTTGCCATTCCGCTTGCTGACACCGACGAGAAACTGACACACACACACACACACATACATAGATATCGAGAGACACTCACACCCACTACAGTTGCCACTGGATCACTTTATCATTTGCAAAATTGCAAACTGCAACAACAAAACCATAACACTGACGCATACAAAGTACATTTTTGGGAGTTTGGGACAGCATCACGCATACGCACTGTTCTACGGCTGTACGGTTCTACGGCTGTGCGGCTGCCCGGAAATGTGTCCGCTCGTCCGTCCGAATATGAGCTGGTCCCCCACTAAAACATGACTGGGATTCCGTTGATTTAGTTCGCTCCGTTCAGTCCGTGCTCGAAGAGCGCTTACCATTTGGGCAATGTTCCCGTTGTTGTTGTTGTTGATTTTGTAGCTGCTGCTGCTGCTGCTGCTGCTGCTGCTGTTGTTGCTGCTACTGCTGCTGCTGCTGATGTCACTGCTGGGTTTATCAGTGGCAACAACACCAGTATAAATCTTATGTCTGCATTGAGTAAGGGACTTCTCTCCACTTCTCTTGCAGTCAGTCATTTATTGCTTGTGGGGCTTGTGTTACGGCTGCTGCTACTGGTGCTGCTCATATTGCTGTTGCTGCATGTTGCATGTTGGCCAAAATGTGCGATGGTGGCACAGAGAAGCGTTGCAGTTGCCATTATCGTTGCTGTTGTCACTCGTTTTGCACGCATGCAATTAGTCAGCCTCAAATTAACAAGTTGCCGTGCAAAATGCCACGCCCACAACCAATGAACCCACTCATGGAGCAAATGCCCAGTGCAGATGTGTGTTTCGAACTTGTTAATTGAGCAGTGGCACCAACAGCAGCAGCAGCAGCGACAGCAGCAGCAACAGCAGTAACAGCAACCGATTTTGACGTGACACAGGAGCATTGTTTATCGGTTAGGCATTTCAAAACTCCCGTTAACAATTATCACAGCAATTTCATCAATTTGTAACAAGTTGTTGTGGATGTTGTTGATGTCATCGTCATCGAGCCATTTCGGCAGTCGTTGCACGCACATCGATGATTCAGTCCAATCCCCAATAAGTTCATAACAATTAACACATCGTCCCAAAATTGTCATAGATATGTAGATACATAGATAGTTATGTAGATAGATATTCCTGCATATGGACACTCCCATACAGATAAACTCAACAAAATTGCCGAAACATTGCTGAAAATGACTCACTGAGGCAGCTCCGTTGGAATCCCTTAAATGCTTTGCTGTGTCAGCACCTGGGTCACAATACAAACAAAAAAAAATACAAAAAAACACCCGAGAACAGACCCGAAAACCGTTATCGGCCAGGGATAAACATTTTATGGCCTGGACACGTGCAAAGGACCAAAGCAATTTTGGACCCAAAAAAAAAATAGAAAAAATTGCCTGCCACCAGACTAGTATTTCAGTCAAAAGGTAAACTATCAATGTACTCGCTGTAGTAGGCCAAACAAGCGGCATGTGCGACAGTCAACCTATGCAAATGGGCCATTGTGAACTAAGCAATCATTGTAAACCAAGTATCGCTCCTATTTGCTGCTTGCCACAAGCATCCACTTTGAAATTAGTGGCTAAACAGCCTCAAGTGCCATTCAGACAACAAATATTCGAACTGTTTGACTTTTGGCCTGGCTTGCTTTGGCTGTTAATATTGTGCACCTTTTAAGCCTTCTCCCATGATCAAAGCCAATCAGCACACAATTACAATTAGTGAATGCATGTTGTGTTTGTTGTGTTTATAGTTTACTAAGCCTACCATTTAAGTCAGCCTGGCTTGGAATGTTGGCTGAAAATACAGCTAAATGCAGCATAATTAGCGTATTCAAAGCGCATCGCAACCAAATTCACCAGTTGCGATTAGTTGTAGCAACAATCGGTGAGTTTTTAAGTTTATAATGAAATTTAAATCTACAAGGACATGTAATCTTCGGCGTGCCTAATCCGTTCTTCCTTGTTTTAACATATTTTTAATGTGCCACACAAAAACTGTTTGGTTAATCTATCTTGGTCAATCTGGACAAAATAAACATAAACAAATTCTCTGGCCTAAGGGTGCTCGACTGAGGGATACCCCATACACAATTGTATAGCTTACACACATATTAACATAAGTCGAAAGAGTGAAAAGCTATTAAAAGTCGTATTTGACGCAAAATGTAGAGAAATGTGTAGGCACTTTCAAGCTGAGTGCTATCAATCAATATGTGTGAAACAACTTCCGCGGTTGATTTATATATTACTCCTGTACAATCCAGCTGAATTCTTCTACTTTTTTTATTATTTTTTTTTTTGTCTGTTTCAAACATCATTATACCCCTTTTAGCCATTTTGAATGGCTTCAGGGTATTTATAAGTGTGCAACCTCTCGGGGCGTGGTCGGGCTTGGTAACCATATTTAACATTTTGCGTCAGCTGTACAGAGGTGTTAGATTTCAGAAATGCCACCCCCCCCCACCCCCTTAAATACTTACATACATGCTATAACACACACACACACACACACACACACACACGCGCAGGCATGCAGTTGGTGCTTCGCTTGACTCAAAACTGGGCGACACTGCAACTGAAAGCGTGTACAGCGGTGTGTGTGTGCGTGTGTGTGTTGCCGACTACGTGCAAATTTTTGCCATCTGGAGTCCGTTGCCTCGCTGGCCATGTTTACGAGTCCTCGGGGGCCACTTGATTAGAAGAAGTTGCCTGGGAGTTGTACGAGCATTTCTACGAGCACTTCGTGTGTATGTGTGTGCGTCTATGAGTTTGTTTTTTTCTGTTTCTTTTTTTTTTTAACCGTTTGCTGTTTGCTGTTTGCGGCGCTTTCCTTTTATTGTAATAGCTGCAGCAGTTTGTTGAGCATGCACCTTTGGCATTTATGCCGGCCAGTTGGCAGGTGAGTGGGTGGTTGACCCTTACCTGAGGGACTGCTTGCTGCTGCTCCACTAACTAATTAATTAAAAAGCATCGTAATCTTCATCGAATATTAAGCAAAGGCAACAGGACCGAGACACAAGGCTCGACGCTTATCGCTGGGCACAAATCACTCGGCTCATAATGAAAATGTCAAGCTACCATCCCGCAAATGAATCCTGTTCGCGGATAATGAGCTGGAGGCCGAAAGTGTGGTGGGGGGCGCATGTTAATTAGCAAATGCGATGACTGACTGCTTCAATGCGATGTGGCCAGCATGTGAGCACAGGTCACAGACTTTATCAATTCATTAATCAGACAACGAAGGCTTTGGGTCAAAAATGTTGGGTTCCACATTCAGTTTTTTCCATCCAGGAACAAAAGCACTGAACACACCTATCAAACTATACATATATACACAAAGCAAACGGTTACAACGCCAATAACAATGGAAGAACGGGCAGTGAATGCCGATGGGTTTGTAACGCAAAGTGGGAGACTTGGTGGGGGTGGGGGTTGGTCATGCTGGCTGGGGTGGGCACTGGTAAAAGTTTTCTCCAAATTGACCAAAGAGTTGGGAGGCGCGTCCAAAAATGTCTGCGTAAATCATAAAAACCAGCTTACGAAAGCAAAAGCGACGGTCAAAGTCTGAGTGGCAGGCGTTCGGGTGGGCGAATGGTTGGGTTGCTTTTGGACTGCTGTTTTGACGGTGGTGGTTGCTGCTTCTTCGACGTTGGAATAGGATTAGTATGACGTTTGATCAAAGCGACAGACAGAATGACTATCAGGCTATGTATAGTAGTTGTTGTTGTATTCGGAATTATGAAGGCGAAACAACATCAGCCACACACACACACACACACACACACACACACACACACACACACACACACACACACACACACGTACACACAAATACACGCTCAAACAACAACATTAAAATTATTTATCGCTCTTAGTTCGCAGCAATTGTCTGCGCGTGTAGTTTATGCCCCATGCCACATAGAGCCGCCGAGCCACGCCCATCCGCCCATCCGCCCATCCGCCCACGTCTGCATTGAAAAGGCGCTTATGGCCTGCTGCGTGAAATGGCTTAGTACCAGAAGGGGTGAGAGCTCACAGAGACGGGCACAAGCAGAAGTTACCACCCAGCTCATCAGCAACGCGCCAGCCTCTCTCACGGCCGCGGCCTTTGTATCTGAATACCGAGCAAATAAATCAAAACTCGGCAGGCGATGGAGGCGGCGGTCAATAGGGCGTGGATAGTGTGGAAAGGGCGTGATGCGACTCTAACTGCTCCTTGAGCTGTACCGGCATGTTATCTTTCATGTGCCAACAGCAAGCAGTTGAACCAAAAATCCAGATAGAGAGAGAGATACAGAGAGAGCGATAGGGTGAGAGCGAGAGGGAGAGAAAGAGAAAGAGAGAACGGGTCCGAAACAGGCTTTAAGATACCCCGAGCGCATTACCCAAAATCTCCCAAAACATATCAAGTCGTACTAATAAAACTTCACTCTTCGCTATGAAACTTCTCTTACTCAATTATTATTCTTGGAACTTATGTAATTTTTGCAAATGAGTTTAAGCATTGGAAAAATATGAATTGATATAGTTTTTAGTTTTTATAGGTTATCAATAGATTTGACGTAATTTAGTCCAAAAGCACTAAATACTAAGCTAAAGCTTGCAGTAACAGGTAAAAAAATATCACAACCACAATAATATTGAAAATTGAATTCAAAAAAGAAGAGCGAACGATTATCTCCCGAGGATGACAAACTCCACTGAGTGTTACCGGATGCGATTTGACATTTCCCTTCGAAAGTTTGACATATTGAACGCAAGAGTCAGCTTCAATTTGTGTTGCTTGCAATCGAAATGAATCAACAATTTTATTCAGAGCAAAATATGTTTAATTAACACAAAGAAAGTCTGCGTATTTTGGACTGTTATTCTTAAAAAAAAGTTTCTACAAATTTCGAGCATCGAAATTATTTCTATATAATATAAATCGTTCTTGGCTCAAATTTTACATTTTAATTCGAAGTAAATTTTCTGAGATTTGGGACATATTGTTTTTTAATGAATTGAAGAATCAATGCGTCCGATTAAGAAGCAGCACAACCACTGGCTCATATCTAACATAAGTAAAATTAAAAACCAACGATTATATTAGGTTCATTCAGAGGTTGGTGTACTGATTTGTAGTATGAGAAACGAAGGATCTTATGGATATACAAAAAATGTCAGCAAGTATGCCAAGATGTGTTGTAATATGTTGAAAGTCTGCAAACGGTCAATCTAGAGACCTGGATTGATGTGTCCAATCCGAGAGCAGGAACAAGTAGAAGAACCACCATTGTCAATTCGCACGCTGCCCATCAGTTAGTTACTTAATTTTGCCTTAAGCTCATGTACGGTCAATGTTTGGACAACACCTTGTAATATCCGTTTAAGCTATGCGCGTTGACTGACAACTGGACAGCTGGGGGGTGACTGTGGAACTGAAGGACTGGGGATGCCGCTGGCTGAGGCAGCCAATTTAGCTACAGTTCATTTGAGTTCGGAACGCTTAGGGCGGCAAAGCGAGGATGCGAGGACACTAACTGCGGGGGGATGCTCGGACTCCGAGGCAGACACAGACAGAAATAGCAATACCAGCACCAGCAGCAGCACCACCAGCATCACCAGCATCACCAGCAGCACCGGCAGCAGTTGTAGCAAGTGGAAGCGCCAGCAGCAGTAGCAGCAACAGCAGCAGTCAGTGCTCTAAACATGACTTATGACCGCTACGTGATGCAACATAAAAATGCCATTACATTGTGCGTGTTGCCGACTGAGGAAGGACCTCTCTCCCCCCCGCACCCCACCAGCGTATATAACATGACGTATGAGTGTTGCACGTTTCGCTTGCCTCGAACGTCGCGTTGGATGTTTGTTCGTCACAGCGTTTGCCACTGTCAGAACAGCAGTCAGTTCGCCCCCCTCCCCCACCCCATGCCCGTCTTAACACACCCCTCTTTTAAATGCTGTACACAATTTCTCATCTGTCTGTCTGTGCGCTCGTTGTTTACCTTGACGTTTCCCACACCACTACAGCATTATTGCCATGCCCCCCAGTCCGTAGTCCCTGCCACACACCGTCCGTTGTCTTTTGTCCCTCGGGCGTGGATGGCACGCATTGTTTGCTTTATTAGTGAAATTTAATGTGCTGTCTATTGAAAGATTCTATCCGTATCATTACAATCAGCTGCGAGCAACGCTTATTCGCGTCTGCTTCTGCTTCTGCTTCTGTTTGTGTTTGCATGTGTGTGTGTGTGTGTGTGTGTGTGTGTTTGTTGATGCTTTTTTTTCATTAAAAAACTTTTATGGCACTATTTTTGTTTTGTACTCGAAGTTGTTAAGTTGCCCGAACACCAAGAGCTATAGACCTGAGGAAATTGCGCAAAAAAGTTTAACATCGATAGGTGCAAATTACAAAACAGAGCCAGTCATTGTGAGAGACTAGGGTCAGCGTTTGCTGTTGTTGTTGTTGTTGTTGTTGTAAGTGTGTTTATCATTGTTGCTATTGTCGGTGAAAAGTTAGCTTAGTTCTCGTTCTGCCTAGTTGCCTAGATGTCTGATGAAGAAGCGGCAACAAAAACAGCAAAAACCCGGAAACGGCAAAAAAAAAAAAAACTCGAACTTTTTGGTTGATTTTGCAGCAATCGTTTATTTCGTTGTTACCATGCCACCACAACCTCTCCCACCATTAGAACAGCAGCACCTAAAAATAATGCTCCTGTTTTTGTTCTAAATGGGTTGTAATTAAAGTTGCATATTCCGTTATTCAGTGCATATTAAATAAGTAAAAACGGAAACAAAAAAAATAATTAATAAATAAACCAATACACAAATGAACCAAAACAACAACACAACAACAATTCGCATTTTTATCCCTAAAGCTCAAAATGAATACTAAACACTTTATCTAGGAAAACGCTTAGTATTTGAACTGCTAGTTGTTATTTATGTTCCAATTGATAGTAGCAAAGTTATGGATTGCACAAGGGCTGGCGAGCATTGTTGAAATATATTAGAATCAGATCTTAGTTTCGGCTTGGCTTAAAAATGTGAAGCTGCCCTCGCCGTTCGGCTCTTGCTGGAACTTTGATGTTGTTGCACAGTCCATGCTTAATGAGTTACAATTGCTTTTGTGGGGTCTGCGCCATCATCAGCTCACTATGAAAACTTTACCTATGGTAAAAGTTGTTAAGTGCTTAAAGACACACACAAACGCACTTACACACACATGAATGCACACACACACACACAAACACTCGCACACACACACACGCACACGCATGTGGTAGGGGCATCAGCTACACAAAACAGTATTTTGACTTGGTTTATGCAGCTAATTTACGGCTTGCAAACTAAATAGCCAATAAATCATGTAGTCAATCAATCAATCAATCACAGTGACGACGAATGCCAGACTGCCGAATTCAGAATTGTCCCATTTAAAATGCCAGTCAGTGGCCAACGTCGACAGGCAGCCAATTGGGACATCACAGGGGAGCTCGCTGCTGTCCTTGTTATCCTTGCCATCCGTGCCTCCATTGCCCCGCCATCCCCCCAGCTGCTGATTGTATCGCATGGCAAAATCTGAGCGCTAAATGGCAGTTAATTGTTGGCTTGCAGGCAAACAAAAGGGTAAATACACACACGCATGCACACACACACACTCACACACACACACACACACACACACACACACACACTGACACGCAATCTTCTCTTTCAGCTGAACAAGAGAAGAATAGACAGCAAATCATTTGAAACAAAACATGTATTAAGGAGGCTGACAAACAAATATCCAACTATCTTGATTAAACTTGGGCTATATCGTATACTTATATCACAACATATTTAGCTGGTATAAGCTTGTGAAACGGGAACCGATTTTCGTATAATTAGGAAAACAACATCCTTCTATTTTTTGGAAATATATTTGCTAATAATATAAAATATTTCTAAGAAACAGAAATGGAATGGTTATCCCATTCTGATATACAGAAAATAATAATGAAGTTTTCAGTAAACTCGTAAGTTTTTTCAATTTAAACTATAAGAATTTTTAAGCTATCTACCAATATTAAATTATAATATAATTAACAAATGGTTAATGTGTAAGTGAAGTGAACTGAAGTGGTGTACACGCCTTGAAATTAAACGTATTATTTCTAAATTTTATAAAATTAAAATCAAAAAAAGAAAAGAAAAACCCAGGCCTTAAGAAAAACACAAACCTTTTTTTTACAAGTAAACTTTCTACATAATAAAGTGAGTAATCCTTGGCTTTTCTAAATATTTTTAAAGGACGAATGCCATTGCTTTAATTGGCAAGCACCCAACTAATAATAATATGAATATATATATATATATGTGCATCTGTATGTGAATATGGTTAAAGGTTCTGTCTGTTTGTCTGTCTTTTGAGTGCAATTTCCTGACTTTATAATGTAATTAGAGACGGCATTCGCTGGGTTTTTGTCTCGTTCATTTTCAATATTCATTACATAATTAGTTCTGTTAATTGTGATGCTGCCTGTTGAATGTAATCCCTTAACAAGTCAACGGACATATGAAAAGGATACAATTGCTTTATATGGTATATTTATTGTGGTATTTTTAATCATTTACCAAAGCCTATTTATTACACAATTGTTGCATTGTTAATTAAATTAATTTTCACACTTGTATTATGATTATCAATATATCAATAGATATCTTTTGGCACATACGCAATCGAAAGACAGGCTAAAAGTATGCTATACAATTGGAATAATCACACATTTATCACAGAAACATATTAAGAGATAAAAGGCCAGACACAAATGGTTCAGTATTCAATTGCTTAACATTGGACTTGAAATTCATTTCATCACACTGACCTATAATAACACTTATACCCGTTTTTATTTTATTTGTCTTTATTCGAGTTTAGTAAATGGTAAATCCAATAAATTGACTTGCCTAATGCAACAATTATCCAATCCGACAAAGAAATACCCTGTCTATCAGAGACACTCAACAACATATATCGTATATACCCTCAAATATTATTTATAACCCATTCATACACACGTATACCCATTTAAACAGTCCATCAATCATTTGAGCAATATAAAAACAAATAAATGTATGAATCGTTAAGATAAGCTGGCAAAAAAACTATGATATCAACTGTTGTATGCATAAAAGTTGTTAAATTCAAGAATAATTTACTACGAATATTTTGTGCATGGCCCAACTCAAAATTTGATTTTAAAAACATTGTTTTCTATGCGCTTGTAGAGGGTATTTTATATTGTTTTTTCTTCTGTCAATTATGACGTTGGAGGCAACCAGATCGGTGCTTTCGATACAACCGGTCGAATGATGTTTTCTCATATTAAAAAAAGTTATTTTTACCATTTTTTTTTCACGAATAAGTTAACAAAAAATTAATCATCACACCGGTCCACTAAATCCTATATTTGCCATTGGAAATTCGCTTGAAAGACGAGTTTTAAGTTGTGAAATCAACAAGACAAACAAATCAATTGAATTAATTTCTTAATATTGTTAACAATCGAACTTTACACAAATTAGATTTTGACATTAAGCCATTTGCTATGGTAACTATATATATGATCACTTTTATTTATAGTCCAATTCTCTTTGAGTCTTTTGTGACTAGTACAATAATTTAGAAGTCTCAAGCTTGTACAGCTAGGATAAATAAATAATAATAATAATGTTAATCGAGGTAAGCGAAGACCTGAAGCAGGTATCATAAGAATAATATTGTTTTAAGGCGGGATGTGCGAGTATGTTTTTTTTCTATGTTTGCTTAAAACTGAAATTAAAAAAAAAGATGCAAATTTGAGTTGACTCGACTACAATATTCTTACTTGTTTTTGGTTGTTTTTCTTTATGGTGCTTGTGTTTATTTAGCACAGGTGACTTTGACCCGAACACAGGGTGCTCCAAAGTCGTGTACGCTCGGAGCTTGTCATTATGGCTCTAGACACCTTGCTGCTGTTGTTGTTGTCCTTTGTCCGTTGTGCCGGGCAATAAAATGTACACACTTGCTAAATATTTTGTTAAGCGGCAAATGTCCACGTGTGTGTATGCACACACACACACACACATGCATATGTGGTGTGTGTTTGGATCGCAAACAGTAACAAAACTAACAAATGAGATCCCGTTGTAAATCCACGGCACGGCGCGTCGCCCGCTGCTGCGTTACTCGCCGAAAACCTGTGTGGCAAAATCCTTGCGTTTGCAGTCATCAGCACGTAGCGTTTAGTTCATTTGTGTGTGCGTGCCCAGGCGTGTGCGAGTGTGTGTGTGTGTGTGTAAGTGCGAAGTTTGCTTAAACACTAGCGAGGCGGGGTTAGAGTGACAGAGAGAGAGAGAGAGAGAGAGAGAGAGAGGGGGGAGAGAGGGAGGGAGAGAGCGGATTAAATTTTTGTGCCCTGCAGCTACTTTTACATAAACACCAACTAACGTTGAAATAACTTTTAAATGACGTTTGTTTTTGGGGCGTGGCACGAACGCCTTTGCGTGTGAACTTTGTGGCATGGTCTGTTGGTGTTGTTGTTGTTGCTGTTGCTGTTGCTGTTGCTGTTGCTGTTGCTGTTGCTGCTGCTGCTGCTGCTGCTACTGCTGCTTCTACTACAACTTCTTGCTCACTTTATTTTAAACTTTATTTATGCGATAGAAAGCAGCAAATTTTTGTTTGCGTTTTAGCGACTTGCAGCACCCGTGAATTTATACCACAGCTTAAGTAAGGGTGTTTAGCAAATGTATTGTGTGTGTATGTGGGTGTGTGCGTGTGTGTGTGTGTGTATGTTTTTTCTTACTAGTTGTACTCTGTATGTAGGAGGGCGTGGCAGGGGTCTGGCATTGTTAACTTTATGCCATTGTAATATATTTTAAAGTATATTATGAGTGTATGTCTCATCTGTATCTGTGTGTGGGCGCGTGTGTGTGTGTGTGTGTGCGTGTGTTGCGTGTTTCGCCTTTGTTTGCTGGATTTTGTATTTATTTTTTATTTTGTTGCACACAATTTTCGAGCTTAGCGCGTGAGATACTTAAGCTCTGATCGCTTTTGTTGTTAATTTTTATTTGTATACAAATACGTATCTGTGTCTGTATCTGTATCTGTGTCTGTATCTGTATCTGTATCTGTATCTGTATCTGTATCTGTATCTGTATCTGTATCTGTATCTGTATCTGTATCTGTATCTGTATCTGTATCTGTATCTGTATCTGTATCTGTATCTGTATTCTGTATCTGTATCTGTATCTGTATCTGTATCTGTATCTGTATCTGTATCTGTATCTGTATCTGTATCTGTATCTGTATCTGTATCTGTATCTGTATCTGTATCTGTATCTGTATCTGTATCTGTATCTGTATCTGTATCTGTATCTGTATCTGTATCTGTATCTGTATCTGTATCTGTATCTGTATCTGTATCTGTATCTGTATCTGTATCTGTATCTGTATCTGTATCTGTATCTGTATCTGTATCTGTATCTGTATCTGTATCTGTATCTGTATCTGTATCTGTATCTGTATCTGTATCTGTATCTGTATCTGTATCTGTATCTGTATCTGTATCTGTATCTGTATCTGTATCTGTATCTGTATCTGTATCTGTATCTGTATCTGTATCTGTATCTGTATCTGTATCTGTATCTGTATCTGTATCTGTATCTGTATCTGTATCTGTATCTGTATCTGTATCTGTGTCTGTATCTGTATCTGTATCTGTATCTGTATCTGTATCTGTATCTGTATCTGTATCTGTATCTGTATCTGTATCTGTATCTGTATCTGTATCTGTATCTGTATCTGTATCTGTATCTGTATCTGTATCTGTATCTGTATCTGTATCTGTATCTGTATCTGTATCTGTATCTGTATCTGTATCTGTATCTGTATCTGTATCTGTATCTGTATCTGTATCTGTATCTGTATCTGTATCTGTATCTGTATCTGTTATCTGTATCTGTATCTGTATCTGTATCTGTATCTGTATCTGTATCTGTATCTGTATCTGTATCTGTATCTGTATCTGTATCTGTATCTGTATCTGTATCTGTATCTGTATCTGTATCTGTATCTGTATCTGTATCTGTATCTGTATCTGTATCTGTATCTGTATCTGTATCTGTATCTGTATCTGTATCTGTATCTGTATCTGTATCTGTATCTGTATCTGTATCTGTATCTGTATCTGTATCTGTATCTGTATCTGTATCTGTATCTGTATCTGTATCTGTATCTGTATCTGTATCTGTATCTGTATCTGTATCTGTATCTGTATCTGTATCTGTATCTGTATCTGTATCTGTATCTGTATCTGTATCTGTATCTGTATCTGTATCTGTATCTGTATCTGTATCTGTATCTGTATCTGTATCTGTATCTGTATCTGTATCGATCTGTATCTGTATCTGTATCTGTATCTGTATCTGTATCTGTATCTGTATCTGTATCTGTATCTGTATCTGTATCTGTATCTGTATCTGTATCTGTATCTGTATCTGTATCTGTATCTGTATCTGTATCTGTATCTGTATCTGTATCTGTATCTGTATCTGTATCTGTATCTGTATCTGTATCTGTATCTGTATCTGTATCTGTATCTGTATCTGTATCTGTATCTGTATCTGTATCTGTATCTGTATCTGTATCTGTATCTGTATCTATCTGTATCTGTATCTGTATCTGTATCTGTATCTGTATCTGTATCTGTATCTGTATCTGTATCTGTATCTGTATCTGTATCTGTATCTGTATCTGTATCTGTATCTGTATCTGTATCTGTATCTGTATCTGTATCTGTATCTGTATCTGTATCTGTATCTGTATCTGTATCTGTATCTGTATCTGTATCTGTATCTGTATCTGTATCTGTATCTGTATCTGTATCTGTATCTGTATCTGTATCTGTATCTGTATCTGTATCTGTATCTGTATCTGTATCTGTATCTGTATCTGTATCTGTATCTGTATCTGTATCTGTATCTGTATCTGTATCTGTATCTGTATCTGTATCTGTATCTGTATCTGTATCTGTATCTGTATCTGTATCTGTATCTGTATCTGTATCTGTATCTGTATCTGTATCTGTATCTGTATCTGTATCTGTATCTGTATCTGTATCTGTATCTGTATCTGTATCTGTATCTGTATCTGTATCTGTATCTGTATCTGTATCTGTATCTGTATCTGTATCTGTATCTGTATCTGTATCTGTATCTGTATCTGTGTATCTGTATCTGTATCTGTATCTGTATCTGTATCTGTATCTGTATCTGTATCTGCATCTGTATCTATC